>CM052140.1:8300531-8458830 GCA_028454255.1 Halictus ligatus
GACAACACTGCGACAGAACCGCGATGGCGAATAAACACACTGCCACATATAAAACTGCAGCTCTTCCATTAACACGTTACCTGCCGAACAGTCCTGAAAAATTTGAGGAATGTAATGGTAATATGGTAGTATCATATTTCTAAAATCTAAACTAATAAGATTACGTAAAATCCGGAAACGAAAGAAAAATAATTTCCTTGAATTTAATATGTACTGTGAAAATAAGTCATTTTCGACTTATATTTGACGTCAACAATTTGTTTTCTTTGTATGCAAATATCGTGTTCTCCTTTCTCACATTCAATTTCTGCCATTATACAGTCAAGAAACATGTAATTCGTTCGCAGAGTATGTCAAATCACTGTTAAAAAATCAGTTTCGTTCGACAGGTAAAGTTTACGTGCAACGAGGCAATATTCATGAAAAATTGGCGAGTTAGTGAGCCGCAAATCGATGGGCAAACAGAAACGGTGGAATAAGACCGTAAGGCCGACGTCTGAAATATTCCCTATTGGCGGCTCGAACGTATTCAACTGGCTTAAATACGTTCCCGTTTACTGTTTGCGTAGAAACTCGCTAGCTGCGCTAGCCACCCGCCCTACTACTAATTGTGGCAGAAATTGAAGCAAATAATGAAGGGAACGACAGGAACAGGCACCGCCACGTCAACTCGTACCAAATATTGATACACCTTGCTGCCATATTGCAGTTACGGCGGTAAATTCGTTACAAAGACAACACGCTGCGCCCGGGCTCGCCTTTTATAGTGGAAATAACCGGATAAACACCCGCGAAATTCTTGGCGCAGGCATTGCACAGTGGGTAGTTTCAACAAAATCGGATTCAAAATCAAGGAACTTTCGATACGAATGAGAGAGAGCGATGAAATTTTTTTTTAATTAAAGCTGAAACTTTGTAGAATATGGGAAAATTGGGAGATTATTACGATCCAATCATTTCAACGAAATAATGATTTCATTAGTTTTTGTCACAAAAATCTATTTTTTGCAAAATCCTGAGGTCGTAGACAAATTTTGAGACCAGATTTGAAATCAGCTTGAAAAATCTATGGGAAATGATGTGTAGCATATTTAAAAAAATTTTTTCTGCGCGTGGTATTGGAAAAACCAAAATTTTCTTGAATTTCTTCAGGTTTAACGAATTTTCTCAAGGTTAAAAAACGTTCCTACCACAATCTCCCAACTTTTCCCATATTCTACAAAGTTTGAGCTTTAATTTAAAAAAAATTTCATCGCTCTACCTCATTCCTATCGAAAGTTCCTTGATTTTGAATCCGATTTTGTCCAAATTACCCATTGTGCGTCGCACAGGCGAGCCTTTTCTTCGTCGAACGATTTTACCTTCTGATAGTGGTTCGCAACAAGAGCTTGTAACTAGATTTTACACAAACGAGAAATAGGTGCGCCAAATCGGTAACCAATTTTCTTTTTATGTTCAACTCCTTCAATTCTGAACTATTAATGTTTATTTGTAAATTATCTACTTTAACCTTCTTGAGGTAAAGGATAGACAGTACATCCCTTGATATTAATAATGAAATAATTAAGCTAATGTTTACGCGAAATTCTAGTTTTATAGACACATTTTAAGAATGTAGAAATAAAACCAAAAACTGTATTGGATTCTATAGAATATTGTAATAGTTTTACTAAAAATTTTATGAGCCATAAATAAAAATTAATCTGTGTATTAGAAATGGACGAAATGCAATGGCAACAAAAAGTGCATTAAACATTGTGATAGCAGATGAAGTTTGCTAGATAATAATTATTAGAACTACGAAGAAGTATGCACGTACGTTTAGAAATTGATACATAAGGTAATCAAAATGAATTAATAAATTATTCCATTCAAGAAAAAACATTTAAAGCCTCGTACAGGATTTATAATGAAAAAGGATTATTTTTACACGACGTGTTTCTATTTAAATATTCCACCCTATGTGTACTTCTTATGCAACCACTTGCTACACTGTTTTAAATCAGTTGCCCAAGATTAATTCAGTGGGAAATAGCAATTAACTAGTCCCGTGACGATCGATCCTGGGATTTACAATCCCGGGTAAATTGAAAAGACAACCCGCGCGTTTAGATTCGCAAACGCATGTACAAACGTATTTGTAATTAAATATTAATTAACCCGTCGTGCTGTAATGGGAGGTTTTGTGTACCAAGTTGTGGCAACGGCATATTTTAATACGTTCTATCAGAGAGAAAATATCAAATTATCAACTTTGACCGATTTCTTAGAGCATCATGAAGTTCCTGGGCTTTCAGAAAGTTATGTCTGCGAAGTAATATGTTCTTCATAAATTCTTCTCCGAAAAAATAAAGTTCTATCGACAAAGGTTTTAATAAAAATACAGCATGTACTTGCAAGGTAAAAATGTACACTTTTTCTATGGGATAACAAAATTTATATTAAACATAGTTGGCATAGTTAACACGTTTATATTTAACATAGTTAATAGGTTGCTCACTGCAAGGATATTAATAGATAATGGTATGCCTGAATGAAACTCAATAGTTTTCTTGTGAATAACAATTTCAAAAGAAATTCTTGTTGATGAAATTATTATTGTTTATTGATTTGAACCATATAGCAGTTAGCCGTTCATATAGCAGTTAATGAAATTATTTATATATTTAGTGAAAAACGGATTAAACACCACTTGATTGTGACACCTTGATCTGTGAAGGACTCAAGTCTTCACTAGACTGCGAATCTTTATGCACTTATGTTTTTTTATATTAGTATATAAAATTCGAGAGAATTTAGTACGATTTTTATTTGTTTTGTATCTTAAAATATGTCTATAAAATTTAGAAATTGCATAAACATCCTCATTATAGTCATCATCGTTAGATAAAATGTTAATGTGAGTTTTACACGTCTTACGATTACAATTATTTTATAAAATGTGTAGTTAACGAACGCCTCGACTGACAGATTGCCACTGCTATTTTGCCACTGCTATTAAGTGCATGATATTACTACGGATAACGAGCCCCGACTATTAACATGATTAACCTGCAGGTCCCCGAGTTCTGATCGTTTCAAGATGAACAGAGTACAACAGTAAACAACATAGGGCAACTGGTTGAGAATTTAAAGTGAATAGCTCCTCGTCCTTTATGAGTGCGACTTCTTGAGAATGGAATTTGAATGCACTTAAGACACTCTCCTGCCGTGACGGTCGTGTTGACCGTGCACTTTGTTCCGCTGGCATAAACAATGCAGTCGCAGCGTTGCGCTGAAGCAAAAGCGCGTGGACGATCCTTCCGCTTTCGAAAGTCGCGTAGCGCATGCACTTGAAGTCATTATGCGGACCATTTCGGTGGGTGACAGGTGCCAACTGTCATCCAAGCTATCTGTCAACACTCGTGGAACAGTATTTCCGTGCCGCGACGCGGCAGATGTGTTCGGAATGCGACGCGCGACATACCGTGAATCGCGATTATATTAAAGAAAAATGGAAAATGCAAGAAACGCTCCGCTGCGACGCAGATGCACGGAATTCTTATTTATAATATTAAAGTCTCGCGCGCGCGTGTGTGGACGGAATTAACGAGAAAATGGAACATTTTCACCGTTCGTTTCTTGCGAGCCGAAATGAACGTATTCGAAACACAATGGAAAACTGTGCGGACAATAATTTCTAAAGTTAATGCGTAGAAAATAATCTGAATTATCAGGAATAAAGGTGTCACACAGCGTACAAAACGATCGAAAAATCGAGGGCAAAGTCGCGTCGATTCGACACACGTTCCGCCTGGGGAACCGAAGAACCAATTTTTCCCGATTTTCTGCGGCCCCAGCGCGACGTTGGAAGTTACACAAGTTGCCCGGCAATTTCGTGATCGTTGAAACCGAAATTAAAACTTTGTCTACCCGCGCCGCGCAACAATTCAAATGATCCGGCACGCACGAAGCGAGACAATGGGCAAAACGATACATTCAACCAGCGTTATGACGAGTTGAACAAAAGCAGCTACTAAAAAAAAGGGTGGGAAGGTGGAGAGATAGAAATGTTAAAAGCGTGAAACGCTCCCGATCGAATTCTCTCTCTTTTCCTCGCTCCACGTGAAAAACCACAACGCGAAATATTCTACGATTCGCAGAAATTACGATTTGGATCAATCGCCGGCGTATTGTGCCAGGTCGCGCAAGTCGCCAATACACGCTCGGTGACTTTTTTCACGCGCGGTAGCGTAATGCGCGAGTTTATCAGCGACCGAGAATTCGGAGGGAATATAGTCGAATCGCCATATTTTTTTGTTATGCCTTGGCAATTTCGCTTTCACCATTTCCCACGGTGATCGATGAATCTCCTGTCGAGCGTGTCCCGGTGCCGAGTGAGCGACTAGCGAGAGAGCGGGGAGCAACCAATTTCACGGCGCAAAAAGTTTAATTACACACGATACCGGGGACATGTCCCGGTATAAACAAGTGTCTACACATCGGACCGGAAGAAAAACAGCCCGGAACTTAACTAATGTCTCAACTTTCCGCTGAATTCCGTCCGCGCAGACGGGACAAAGCCAAGACATGAACGGGGCACACGGTCGTTCCGCGAGCGGCTCCTTTTCTGGCACTTCTCTGTCCCGTGTACAGCTCTTTTTACGTTCTATTTCACTGTCGGTCGATTCCGCGGGCTAGAGTTTAAATTGGTCCTCTTCCTACCCACAATCAAAATCTAATCAAACTTTAACGAGTATCACGATCGTTCCCCAGACACTCGTCCAGCCCGGGGATTCCAGAGTAAGCACGATGGTCTCCGGAACAAAAGATAATGGCAGATGTACAACGCTTTTTTATTATTTTTTTTTTTTTTTTTTTGGTTAAATTTCAACGATTTCCACTACGGTCGAATATGGGCGATTCGAGAGGCGCAACACCTGAATTAAATTTTACCTATCGGCCAGCCACGTACTCCCTTTTTTCCTTGTACTTTCGTTAGCCGGACTTGCGATTGGATTTTTCGCACCACGGATTGCACGGACAGATTTCATTTGCTTCTTCCCTCGGATCTTCCCTCGCTGTCTTTCGACGACTATGTTGCTATAGCCTTTTTTTGGTGGTAATATTTATCCGTCAAAAATTGCGTATAGCTTTTAGCCTTCCACTGTACGTAACAATAATATTTATATTTGAAAATGGTAGGAATCTTGTAATCGGGAAAGTAATTGTACATCCCGAAACTTCATATTTTAAGAATGTTCTTTCTTTGATATTATTTTCCAACGATAAAAAGAACTGGCTCATAGTACTAGACTGCGGATATTTATGCGTTTGTGGCATGTGCAGATTTTCAACTTCCAAGAAAATGTGTGTATTTATAAGAAGTAATTTTCATTTTATTTTTATAATGACGCATTTTTAGTTGACAAAAAAATTTCCTAATTCTGAGTCTTATTAAATAAAGCTTGAAAACGAGAATTCTAAGCTTTGAGTATTTAAAAAAGAAATTTTGACTTTTTAATCGTGGTGTCACATAATTTTTAATCCACGAAGTGCAGCTTCTCAATGCACGACTAAAACCAATGAGTTTAAAATAGCAACTTTGGAACTTCTTTAAAAAGTTACAGAAATTGTATTGTTGAATATTCTATACTTTTTCTGAAATTCGCATATCTTTATTGAAAACTTCTTAAACCCTTTTCCATTTTTTTTTTATTGTACATGTATAGTCTATGTACATATTTTTTGAGTTTAAGGAAGTATGTATAATACACGTACGCAATTGTGGTACTCGTAATGAAGTTCTCACGTACAGTTCACAAATTAGAGGACTATCTTGATATATCAAAATATTATTCCAAGCAGCTTGCAACCGTATCGGAGCACAATATTACGACATTACTTGTAACCGTATCGAACACTAATTTTTGAATGTACACAATAATGTTTGCGCAAACGTTCATACTTCCCGTTACATAAATAAATTGCACGACTGGGAAACGTTTCTGTGCTTCTATTGCGACTGCATTTAATTGAATTCAGCAGGAAACTGTGGTTAAATGCTCCCCCATACTATGGCGGTCTCATTGGACCGCCCCGCGAAATTTCTATTCATAGCTATTTCACATTTCTTCTGCATACTTGTTAAAAATACAGCCCGGTCGCGTCAGCCATTAATTACACGAGGAAAATAAAATTTGCATATACGCGTGACAGCAGTTCGATGAACACGCAAAATTTATTTTAACGGTTTGCGCAATTTCTTTCTGTTTTTATCTGCAATTTTGTTCGTAAATTGTTGGATCTCGTTACTGATCGCATTTTTCAGAATTTTAAAGTACCCTTTACGTGAAAATTGCCCTGCAAATGGAAATGCGAGGAATTTGTTGTGTATAATGTAATATTGAACTTCCCCAGAGTCACAAATAAATATTTCTCGTATCTGAAACTTATAATTAGATGCAATAAGTTTGTTAATGTCCGAACAGCTCACTGCTGAACTTCTCCGTTGGTTCTTCGAAAATTAAGTCAATTTATTGAAAAATTCCAACTTTGTTCTTATATTACGTAACCGTCCGTGACCAGTTGTGGCAAGTTAAAAAATTAACAGATTGTGGAAATTCGCAGGCAGAATATTTATACTATTATATTTGTACTAAACTCAATTTTTCCTTGTCACTAATCAATCCATCGATACAATTGATATCCGCAGAATTAATACACGATAATATGTTACTGCATCGATCACTATTTTCTCCAAGAACACCAGATTTTTATCTCCCGATTTATTGCAACAGGGAGTGTATTAATGATCGAATAAAGGAACATTTATGCTTTAATATAAAACTATTAAATTTTCTGCACGGAATCTTAGCATCGTTTATCATTGTTTCGACCGAACAATAAAATGCTTTGTATGTTGATGTTATGTTAATGATCGTACAAGTTTTATCGGAAAACGAGTGGAACGATTATAGATTTAAATATACTACGAAATTGAACGGTAGACAGAAAAGCGTCGATTCGAAAAATGACTGATGCGCGCGGGTATTTTCAGTGGTGTTTTCCTCATTTTCATGAAAATTTGGTACTGTTCGTGCCTTTTTGTTCATAAAGATCTTTGCGTGACGTAAAACATTTTTTAATATTAGTTTAGTTTAAGAGAAAGTGTTTAAATTGAACTCTTTTGAAAAAAATAAAGTGCATACAGTACTAGCATTAAATGGCTTATACGTATCTATACTTTATCTATACTAAACTATATGCAAGGTTATATTTGTTGAATATTTAAAATCATTCGTATAATTCTGAACATTATTATAAATGTACAAAAACCGTTTCACTGTTCTAATGATTATAATCGATTCAAAAGGGTTCCAAACAGTATTAAGCCTTAGACGCTAATTAACATTTTGCCAACCAAATTGTTAGTTGATTGACTAAATTCGACAAAGTTGATATTCAATTAAGATTCGACGTTAACAAAGCTTTGCTTTTAGGTCAAACTCGCCTAAACTGTCCACGCAACATTTCGTGTCTATTCATTTGCAGCCCGTGACAATTACACTATCCATTCAAACTCTTCCCCATTAAAATACTCAAGCTCATAATGCTTTCTTCAAACAAATTAAATTACCACAACGGAAACTGCACCTACAACCCCACCTTTCTTCTTATATTTATATTTCGTTATTGTTAGTACGGTCCTTCCACAAATAATTCACAGTAACCGTTGAAGTGCATACTGCTTTTCCTATGAAAAAAATATTTGCGTCCTACAGATTGATTTCATTGAACGAGTAAACAATTTTTAATATGAACGATTAATGGTTTGAAACAAGTTTCTCTGCAACAGAAGACCATGAATACATCGAATCTGTTTCTCAATCGACCTTAAATTACGACAATGTGGTTTAAAGCAATAAATAATAATAACAACAACCTCAATAGTAATAATAACAATAACAATAATAATAATAATCGAATCTCGAAATTCTCAGCGACGTGGGTCGCTGTGACATCGCCGCGCAAGTATGGAACGTAAACGGCGGCATTAATACTTTCTCCGGGAACGTGCCATCAAAAAACGATATTACGAACTAACACATACTCGCACCCACGCTGAAATTATTGTTCCGTATCAGAGGGTCGCGCGTCATCCAGCAAAACTATGTCGATGCGCGGGCGTGGAACGAACGGCCATCTATATTCAGCAAAAATTCCCATCCCAATTAATAGCTGCCGAGTAATCCGGCCGATGGCTAATAAACGAAGCAGCGCATCGAAACCAAACATCCTTATTAATGCTTGTCAAACAAACAAGCTCACACAAACGTCAATTAGCGATCCGTATCGGGGATCCGTGGCGGCGAGCACCGATGGTCGGGACTGCCGCGTCAAAAATCGGCTTGGCGAGTACGATCGAGAACGGACCGCGAAAACGGGGGTGAAAGGGCTGAAAAGAGAGGGTGAAACCACGCGGGAAAGTTGCGGACGGGGGTAAAACCACGAGGAAAAATTGTGCAAGGGGGTAGAACTGAGGGGGAAAATTGTGGAAGGGGCTAAAACCAAGAGGGAAAATTGTCGCTGGGAGCCGAAACCAAGGGGGAAAACTGTGGAGGGGGTTGAATCCAAGGGAAAGGGGGTAAAATCATGGGGATAGGATGAAAGAGGGTGAAACCGGGGGGCTGTGGGTGTGTGGAACAGGGTGTAGCAGGGAGAAAATTGTGGAAGGGGGTGAAAGGTTGATAAGGGGGGTAGTGGTGGCTCGCGTTAATAATTTACAACGCTTATGCGCCGGACAAAATTTACAGCGCGTAACATCGGCGCGACTAGCTTTACCCCGATTAAAGCCCAAAGCGACTGCGGCTCCTAACGGCTGATTTACGATTCATCCCCCGCAGTGGTGCATGCATACGCTTTCGCGCGTCTGCATTCACGCGCTTGCACGCTTCCACGTGCTCAGACAGTCAAAGTGTGCCGTCGACGGCCGCCGACCCGGCCCGGCCCGGCCGGCACGACACATATTGAGAGGAGCCGATACAAGAACGTTCATCTAATTATACAGGGTGTCCCGGGTTTTAATGGACAAACTTCGGGAGCATATCCTACAAGTGGAAATAAGAAAAAAATGTTATTTGAAGCTTGCTCAGAAACGCTTTATTACACAGTTATAAGCAAATAAAGTTAGAATTCATGACGGCGGATTTTACTTTACTGAACATTGAAAGGTCGAACGTGTTCGTTTATTTGTCTATTCATGTCATGTTTACTTTTTTCATATGATTTGATGGTTAGTGTTAACAACCAATTAGATCAAGAATACGCGGTGAAAATGCCTGGAGTGTTTTCAAATGAGGAATACGCTGATATTCATTTCATCTACGGATTTTGTGACGGAAATTTCCGAGCTGCTGTAGGAGAGTACGAACGCAGATTTCCTAGAAGAAGAGTTTTTTTCCATAAAAAATCGATGTTAAGCTTGTATTTGAGCACAAGGACGACATTTTGAAATAATCCGATAAACACGTTCGACCTTTCAATGTTCAGTAAAGTAAAATCCACCGTCATCAATTCTAACTTTATTTATTTATAACCTGGTAAGAAAGCGTTTCTGAGCAAACTTCAAATAACATTTTTTTCTTATTTCCATTTGTAGAATATGCTCCCCAAGTTTATCCATTAAAACCCGGGACACCTTGTATACATCGGCTGAACCGTAATGGCGTCATAATTGACATAGCTTCGTTAATTATCGTCCTGCTTATTAACCTGACCTGCTCGACATCAATGTCCCCGATCCGGTCATAGATCAATGGAACGACCACGCGCCCGGAGAGAATGTACGAGAGTTTTTCGGGAAATAAACCTTTGATGAACTATGTATACTAGCCTTAGTGAAATGATTGGCTTCAGATGTATCTTGGAATTGTTCTTAAAAATATATTTGCAGAAAACTACCGTGTTACGTTGGCGCAAAGTAGGAAACACAGTTTAATCACTGCATATTCACTGTTGTACATTAACTCTGATTTATTTCTTGATTCAACACAATTGTGACCCATGATGTCACCTTGCTAGGGCCAATCTCTCTTTCTCCTAACATTCTCTCCTCTCTCCTTTCGTATCTACGTCAATCTCCTCCTCCTCCTACACCCCCCCCCCAACGATAGTTCTCCACAGCACAATACCATGCAAATTTAAATAGAAACAAAAACCAGCATAGTACACGGAATAATAGTATCCGTCGCAAGGCAGGTAGAGAGAGAGAGAGAGGGGGGGGGAGAGGGAGAGAGATAGCACGCGTGCAGAACAACCCCCGTTGAATATGTTAAAAGCGGACAGCTTGCTGTACGAACAATGAAGCGAACTAATGCGCCCGTTCGAAGAATAGGACGAAAGATAACAATACTGAGTGAACAATAAATTCAGCAGCGTTGACCAATAAAATCGGGAACGTCCACGACGCGAATAGCGAGGAGAGAAAGAGTGTTTGCGAGCGTTGCAAGTAAAAATGCGTCCCGGTACTCGTCGCAATAATCTCGAATCAGAGACAAAAGGAGGGACAGGATGAAAGGTGGGGGGAGGGTAGCAGTAGATAGGCAGCGGTATAGAAGTTACGGTTGATCAAGCATTTTGCATTGCTGTCATAACAGGCACCACGGACGCATCGATGCTGAGCCCGTTGCTGCTGGGTCTGGCAGCAACGGCGACTCTTTTGGCCCTGGCCGTAGCTGGGATCCTGGCGGCGCTCTACCGGAAGCACTCGAACGGCCGGCCCGGAAGTCCAAAGCACGCTCCCATCGTGTGCGATCCACCTAATGCAGGTGCAACTACCCCGATACACCCTCAGACCAAGCAGGCGGTCGATGACATCGATCCGGACATCATACCCAACGAGTATGGTGAGTCTACGAGTTTCCGATTGTTCGAAACGTGCGCCAAATTACGACCTACGTGCACACAACAAGCGACCCCCGTACCTCACGCGCGTCTACGCGCACACGCGCGTCGGGTTACATACACGTAAAGGTAATCCCATACCTGGCACACGTACGATCCTATACCTGGACGGCCACTTTTCCAGCTTTATCTCGATCAAAAGTTGCTCGAGTACCGCATGCGATGCTTTAATCTCTTCTTCTTCTTCTTCTTGGTCTTGTTGCCACGGGGTTTATTGGTTATTTAATTTAATTGGACGCCCCTTTGCTGTCCTGTAATCGAATCACGCGAATCTCAGTTTTTCGGCTTTTTGCGCAAAAGTATTCACGATAGAGGTACGAACATTAGTGTGCTCCGTTCACTTATATTCATAATTTAAATGCTTATTTTTAATATTATTATATTACGTGATTTTGCAATTTATTGAAATACAGCAAAACTGATTTTATACAATTTCTTGTTTGATGTCAGTACATTACACATAGTAGAATATTCAGAGGCTCCATGACTTCCGTCAGTTGAATTGTTTTAATATTTCGTGAAAAAGGTTTGTTGCATTTTGGTAAAACATTTTAATAGCGAAGATATGCGGTGAAATAAACGATGATAGTTAAATTAAATGTATTTGATTGTATCATAGTTTTAGTCTCGTTACATCAGTTCTCGAACGACTTCTGTCGCGTAAAAAATTCTGTCGCGTTGTCCCCGCGTTCAAAATATTTTCGAGTCCCGTATCGCTGATCTTTCCATTAGAAAATTACATTCGTACGTTTCGTAGATTCGAGCGATGATACAACCGCGGACACCGAACTATAACGAATAAGTGTCCATCAAATTTTTGCAGCAGAGTTTTTGCATAAAAAACAAGCACCGCTGTAGAAAACATCAAACAAACTTTCTATTTGAAAATTGAATTTCTGTCCAGTTTACTTGTAAAATAAAATTGAATGTGCACATGAAAGTGGATAGAAATATTTAATTGGACAACTACGATAACAAAAAGGAAATATACTACATCAGGATAGTGATGTGACATAATTGTGACACTTTTATTTCGTCACGGTTATGCTGGAATAATTCGCCTCAACCCACGATTGAAGTATTGATTTATAGCAAAGTAAGCGGCCAGCGATCCCGTTGATCCCTTTACCTGTAGACGCTGTCAGCTGTAATAATTCAATACATCCCTGCGACGAACCAGATCGTTTACATAATCTTTAAAAAAAAAGCATGAAAACATCTCCGATTAAAATGATTTTTATTCATTTTTCATATTTCTTTGTTAGCATTCATTATTTTTCGCAAATGGTTCGTACGATAAATAAAAGTTATTCCGTCGGTTTCATGACTACTTTGTTGTTATTCCTTTTAGTTACCCACGTTTACATTACCTGCATATAATCTGAAGCATACGTCCATGTATGTTTCACAAGAAAATCAAATACCATATTCCCGAATCAGGGGAATAAATATTTTTGTATCACCATACACGGTCACTGAATGTAAAATAACAGTGGCTCAACAATATTGTTCGCCATTACTATTGACAAATCTTTATTTTTATTTTTATTTGTTAGAAACGAGCTCCTGTTTCTCCACAGATTTATATAAAAGTTGTAACCATTTTACGGAGTTAATTTCGTATTAAAATGAGAATTTGGTGATTAACAGACTTTTTAAAGTACATATCTGTATGTCATTCACTTTGACCAATATCCCGATAAAAATAATTTCGAATAAAGAAATCCTGTGACAGTTTCCAATATGTTTACTCAACCACGTTGTGTAAGCATCATCTATCTGCTTCGTGTGGGCTGATACGATTTACGATAAAAGATTAAATTATTTCAAGCAATTTCATTTGAATACCAAATAAGAATTAAAGTAACTTCAATGGTATTGCAATCATCGTATCGGTTATAGAAAATTTAATCCGATTACATACGGTTTGGTTTATACAAAA
Organism: Halictus ligatus; assembly: GCA_028454255.1. NCBI lineage: Eukaryota > Metazoa > Arthropoda > Insecta > Hymenoptera > Halictidae > Halictus > Halictus ligatus. The sequence continues at coordinate 8,313,418 of CM052140.1, forward strand.
AAATTTTCCTCCGATTGCTTGTGATTCTTCTATTACCACTACTAAATCTTCTCATCGGTTACAGAAAGATTAATAAAATTTTTCAATATTAACTTCCCTTGTATCAAGCAGTTTCGTTTGTATAGAAAAATTTTTCGTTCACTGGCATGTGACTAATATTGAATATGTAATGAATAGACTGTGGATTTTTGAAGCAAAAGTGAGTGGGTAAAACACAAAACAAAAGAAACGTAAGATAAATTTCATATTACTGGTACATTATGTAATTGTAAGAAAAAAAAAATTTTTATGTAACTTCCATTTCTTATAAATACTGCAGACAATTTTCCTTTTGCATAAATATTCACAATCTGCTAATGACTCGTATCTGAGAAGTTGTGCGTATATTTCGCTTGAAATCGGTCGTCGTGGTTGACAAAAGTCAAATCCACAAATCCGGTCTCGTAACGCAGATCCGCATCGGGATATTAAATAAAGCCCGCGTATTAAAAATTCTCAAACTATTGTCCGAGTAAAAAGGCCGCTCGTGTCTAGATTTAATCGAGTAATCTCCTTAGCGAACGTGAAACTTTACATGGCTTCGTCAAATCTGTTCGCAGAGAGAAGACCCCTAACATACACACCGATATACAAGACACCCCCGCAAAGAAGAAAGAAGGATCGTGCCACAGACGACGCGATCTCGCCCGAGAAACGACCGATCGTCCAACACGGATTGGATCTACCCTCGGACCCGATCCTAAGCGACTGTCTGCCAACGCCAACCATAAATTACCCTCAGAATCATATTCCTCAGTCGAACACTTACAACCACGTACCCACGATGGCGGACTTCAAACAAATAGCGATGGACGCTTACAACCAACGCAACAACCAAAACGTAAGATAAATTTATTTTCACTTTCGAAAAGAAAAACAGACTATTTTTGCAGTGACATTCTTTTTGCAATCGTGAACGATGCGAATGTAAATTGTTGATTCGTCAGTTCGTGATGAGTTAGTACACATTAGTATCGCAACACAAAGTTTAGCTAAACTTTACTTCAGAAAACCAGAAATCTTTAATTTTTTTTTTTAATGTAATCTTGTAGATTTTGGGCGAGAAAATTCCGAAAATCCAAGTTTTAATCCAAGGAGATCGATAGTTCAATAGTTATGCGTGTGTAAACATTTTTGACAGACAAGGGCGCCTCCATATTAGTATGTACTCAGATATCGACCACTGAGCGAACTGAAAAAGTGAATTCCTAACATTAAAAATCTACAGGGTCCCATAAAAAAAAGTTAAAAATTTCTGGTTTCCTGAGGTAAAATTTAATTTAAAATTTAAAATTTAATTTATGAAACGCGTGTGGAAGATACGTGTTAGCTGTAATTCAATATTCAGCAATATTCGTATGAACGATGTTTGATAGATTAAACTTTTAACGTTCTAACACGCTATTACTAATATCATTTCATGTTTTGTTTCTATAATAAAAGTTTGTGTTTCCCATGAATTATTGTTTGACAGAATCGGAAAAGATTTAAATAGTTTGCTGATCCTGACTCATTCCAATTCAAAGTGCAAAAATATATGATATGAATATATGTATAATTCCGAATACGGCACTGCAGAATTTATATTCGGCAGTGTTTCGTATCCCGATCGTAAAAGAGATGATTGGGTGTTGGTTTCGTGATGGATCATTCTATATATTTGGATAATAAAATCACAGGATCGATGTCTGTGTAATCGGAAATCGACAGTAATCCGTATTCGGAATATCGGGGTTTCACAACATTCGAAATCGAGGCAGCAAATCAACTAACTCATATTTACGTATGAAGTGCAGTTATAAGTTGCTTATACACTTATTTCTTGCTGCATGTCGATAACGCGCTTAAAAATATATATTTTCATCTCGCATTGATATTTTCATCAATGGTTTTTATTTAAGAGAAAGTCAATGCTAAATTCCTGTTACTTTATAGTTTTAACCATGTAGTGACCATCTAGAGTAATGTTAACACCGATAGTTCAAACTTATGAATCGATTTTTTATTGTAGAACAAAATATCAATTACCCTGTCCAATGTCAATGTTGGTTAAACAATTCCGTAATCTACCCACCAAGTGTCTTAAACGACACAAAAAGCAAATTCTGGTCGCAATTTAATAACAATATTATAGAAAAATATACATTGCAATCTTAAAGAGAATCGTCGAATGTCAGAAACATGTCTATAATTTTTATTGAAAGCATATCCAATTTTTAGTTTGAGAATTAAATTTCAAAGCTGAAATTTCAGAATTCTTGATAGCAGTTCAGAAGTCTCTTAAAAGGGACAATTTAGAAAAAAAGTATAATATTAGACCTTCTTTCCATTCACGGCTACTTACCCCTAACTCACAGACAGAGCGTCGACAGAGCAGATATAGAGAGCGGGTGTATAAATCATCCCGATAATTAGCCTCGTAAACTCATTACGGTCTGTAAATTTAATCTGTCTTCTTTTTCGTGATATCGAATAGAGTCGTGATATATTTAGTTGATGCAATTTGATTAATGAGACGCAATTAACGGATCCCTTTGCCGCAGACAGTGTGTGTGCATGCGAGGGCTGGCATAGAGGGGGTAATGGTTGCGGCAGAGAGAGAGAGAGAGAGAGAGAGAGAGAGAGAGAGAGGGAGGGAGGGAGGGAGGGAGGGAGGGAGAGGATCGAGGAGCCCGGGGAAAATAGCGAATTACGGAATGAACGATCGATAAAACCGTGATACAATATTCAGCAGGAAAATCGCGTTCGTTTTTTCGCCGGAGGAAGTAATACAATCGACCCCTCCGTTACTACGACTTCACCTCGTCGATCCTCTCCCTCTCTCCGCTCCTTCTTCGCCCTTTCCTCTTCCACCCTCCGTGCACCACAGCTCTTCGTGGCCAACCACTCCTTCTCTCCACCCCGCGTCGGTACATCGACAAGGTTGTTTTAAATATTCGAAGTTCCGAAGACGAAGGGAACCGGGATACGAGCCAAGACGAGATCGCTTTAATATGCGGCAGTCTTCCACTTTAACTTTTCCGGTTTAGCGAAGCCTTGGGTTATCTGCGCTTCCGCGAGTTTAATTACGTCGAAGTTTTCTCGATAATTCGAGAGGGCCAGTCCCGATGCGCGTAACTCTCGCCTTGAACTCGGGCTTCCGTTTTCCTTCGACGCCGCGCTAGTCGCGTTCCATGAAATGTTTGAATAATTTTAATACCGAATATCTTACCCGCCCCGCGGGTATCTCTTTTTCTCTAACACCGCCGCCGCCACAGTGGACCGAAGCGCCTGTTTCCACGGACAACACACAGGAACTTCATTTAACGCTAGATTTGCGGAACCCGTCAAAATGACGGATTTTAATATTTTTAAATTCTGAATATTGAGAATGTAAAATTGCATCCATGAGCCATTATTTAACAAATTAATTTCTTTGGGTTTATATTATTAACAAAATGAGTACAAACTTTGATCCATACATTCATGTTATTTTTATAAAGTAATGTAAAATAGTCATTTTTAGTGTTCCGTAAACCTCGTGTTAAGAGTTTTTAGTCACAGTTACGGGTCAGTTTACGTTACAGTTATTAATAAATTAAACAATTTTTTCCAGTCTAATAAAATAATTTAACGTACAATTGTGTTCGAACACTGTTCACAAAATATCTTGGGGAACTTGAAAAAATTCTTTTGCATTTGTTTCATCCAAAATGGCGGCGCTACCACTTTCGGAATCTAACGCGTTTTTTTTTTCTAGAGCGTCCATATTTTGTTAACGAAAAAAGAAGTTCTTTCGAATCTACATTAAAATGCCGAGAGAAGTACGTAGGGGTTTTTGAAAATATTGATTTTCTCAGAAATGGCAGGCATTTGAAGTGACAATTTTTTGGTAAAAAATTTCGTTATGATTCACACCTGAGCATTTTTCAAAGAATTGTTCAGTAGCTATGGCAATTTTAAACATGAACTAACAGTAAACCCTCATGAATATGATCCAATTATTGACGCATTTCTTGAAACAATGTGACTTTGTTCGAAAGAATTATTTCATAAAATCAAAAACAAGCCTAATTTCAGTTATTTTCTTTACTTAAAGTTTCTTACTATCCGCGTTCCATTAAACGTTTGAATAATTCTAAGACCGAATCTCCTACCTCTCCATCTCTTTCATTTTCTCTCCGCCTCTCTTTTTCTCTAGCAAAGCCGCCCTCCTTTCTTTTACGCCGCTCTCCGTTAACTGACCCGCTCTATTCGCTTTCGATGTTTTTGTTCCGGTGTTTTTGTTTCCCCGGAATTTTGCGAGCCGTTGGTATTCGATTATTCTTCCCGTCATCCTCGTGCCTACGCTCCTCCATTATTAATGTGCCCTCCGCGCTCCTCCGTCCGCGAATTTGCAATATTCATAAGTATCGACGAGGTTGTAATGCTATACTATTTCGCGCGAATTTTATGCCATTATAGCGAAAATTGGAAATTATTGTTGCGAGGGACGTCCTCGTCGAGTCTAATTATTCCGCCAGTGGGTGCGCTAATGAGCGAATAGTCGTGACGGAGGACTGGATATGGCTGAACTTTGCAATTGCCCTTCCAAGCTTTCGGTACCTATTATCATTCTATCCTTTTCAAACAGGAATTTATAAAAATGATTTCAACAGTTGCAAATGTTTGTATTCATTAAAATTCGTCAATATGCCTGTGCCTGTGTCACAGACGCTTATGGGCAGACTCCAATGTGCCGACAAGAAGGTTGGCGAGTATCTTGGTAATTTATAATTTCCTCCAAAAACGAAACTCATTCGCATTCAGCGTATCGAAACGAACAGAATGACGTGTAATAGGTGCCAAAAGCTAGTGTGATTATTTCTGAAGTTCAGCCACTGTAGGTTAAAGGAACTACGATTAAGGCTAAACAAAAAAAAAACACACACACAGGTGTAGAAAGATCAACTTTCTCAACGAATTCGCCTAGAACGTCCTCCTAAACAGCAACGTTCTAGCTGAAATCATCCCGAAAGGACACTTTGAAGTGCAATTGCTTTCAGGTCTACTACAGTCTGCAGAGGTCGAGCAAAGGTCTCTCGTCGATGCCGCAGAGGCCGGTGTCTTCGTCGATCTCCGCGCAGGGCAAGTTTCATCAGCCGGAAGTGGTGACGCGCTCGAATCGGATACAGGAGAGTTGTATATAAATCCGGGACACGTATCCGCAGATCGAGAGACAGAGAGAGGCACGAGCATACAAGGAAACAGAGAAATAGACGGTGACGGAAAAAAGAAAGATGTTGTCCGGCAAACTCGAACGTCCCCTTGTCGTTCGATGACTGCGATCCGGATGAACCCGTGGTGATCTTGTCCGAAGATGGCCGGCGTCCGGGAAAACGGTGTGTGTGTGTCCTGTTCGTTCTCGTCGATCGGATCGCAAAAGTGGCGTCTTCCCGACGATCGACGCGAAATCGTTCGAACGGCTCTCGGTGGAGCGATGGCGAACTTTCACTGTACAAAACTGAGGAAAATAGTTATCAGGCTCCGTGGTGCGACGGAAACGCGGACCTGTATCGGGGACATCGACCCCCCTGGCTTCGGCAAACCAGCAGAATTGAACAAGCCGGAGGTGTCGCGTGTTTAGTCAGGAAAGTTAATGAAACGTCGACCTTTATCGAGAGAGAAAGAGACTCGACCGGACGCCGCCGAAAGACGAGATAGAGCTCCCCGGTTGTTCGGTTTTCGGGCGTCTTTTCTCCGGGGAGATTTTTATAATAGAATTCAGCCACGTTCCCGAAAAACGAGGTCTCTCCGAAAGGTCATCGATGACTAACAATACGACGATGCGACGCAACGGCGCGACGCGGAGAAAACGCGCGCCGAATTAGCGAGCATGGTCAGGTACCGAGTCCACGTTTCCGTTCGCGAACGGCTCCTGCCGCGAGGACGTGTGTTTTACTGTTTATATGAGATTAGTTTTTGTACAAAGATCTATTGTAAATAGGCGAGACAGCCTGGTCCTAGTGAGTAGTTCCACAATGTCCGAATTTCATTCGCTAAAAAGTCACGTTATACGGGAGCGGAGAAGATTGTTTCGGTCACGTAAGATAAATACTCGATGGCGTAAGGAAATAAAGAGAATGCGTTTCATCCGTTTTACAGAAACCAGTCTGCTTCGAGATCTTCGCCAACATCGCCCACCACCACCTCATTCTCCTCCTCCGTCCTCGTTCGATCTTCGTTCTTACTGTATCTTTTCCGCACGATCCTCTCTATTAAGAGATGAGAAGAACGTACGAAACGAGGCGCCGAAATTTCGGTCGCACGTGAGTCGAATTCGCGGCCAAGATCGCATTGACCGACGCGCGTTCGACTTCGCCATCCTAGACGTGAAGGAAATCTTAGTGCGCCGCGTGTATCAACCACGGTGAAAGTCCCATGAAAATTTTATTCGACCGCCAAACACGCGATGACCGAGCCTGTTCCGACGCTTTCCGATTTCCGAGGATTTCAATTTCGAACCGCGTGAAATGCGAGCGATGCCGCTAACCTCTACTTTCCGACGGAATCTCGCCACGGCGGATACGATCCACATATCTGATCTTGAATTGTGGCTTTTGACCACTGTGTGTTCACTGACAGTGTCGTCCCGTTCGAGACACTTTTAAATTTTTTATTTTATTCGTTCCGCTATTTTAAGTCAAATAATATACAAGAAGTTATATTCTATTTTTAATTTTTTTAAACATTCAATGGCTTATTCTTTAGATTTAAATACCTAATTAAGGCATTAGTCTTATCTGAGTGTTGACATTCTTCAGCTAGGACTTGCAAATCGATTTTCATTTAGTTATACTCGAGTCAATTAATTTTGATTTAAATGACTCAGCGATTTGGAAAAGGATTCAAGGAGTGACTAAATTATTTTGATTTTCTGGAAATTTTGAGAACCATTATTCGACCGTCAGTGTTTTCCACGTAATTAATATTTTTCACGTAACTTTGAAAAATTGTACGGATCGTGTTCGTCAGCAGGATTGCATTATTATCTGCCTGTATTTTTAATATCCAATATTTCTGTTACTTAATTATATTAATGAAGATTTATTTTGTGTATGACCCCGGTGTTTTTACTTTAGTTGTGATGTGTATTATGTCCTCTTTAATGTTTTGAAGATTGAATATATAATTTTCGATAATTTTTTTTATATACATACATATGTATAATTATTGTTATGTGTTTTTGATAATCAATCTAATATTTTTTTATGTACAAGCATACAATTTGAATACACATTTATTTCACCAATTGTGTTACCTTTATCACGCTTTCTCTTTTGTTCAGATTTTACTCGTCTTCGTACTTTAAGGCATCGACGCGTGTACGGTGGGATACTGTACAAAAGAATCAATAGTTCTTTTGTGGGCAGTAAGAGCGGGCGAATGTGTCACCAAGTTCTTTTACGATAGTAGGACAAATTTTTAACGAAACCGGAAAATAATTCAAGTAGAAGAGATATAAAAATTTTTGAAACAACGAACAAATATTCAAATTCGGTATGGAATATGCGTATCATGCATATCTGCACGGGAAAAGTTCTATAATTCTGCAGCAATCATCAGCAACGAGCTCTTCAACCATTATGTTGTACAGCCTCCGAGGTGAGTAAACTTTCATAGAAACAGGTGAGTATTATAATTCCACTGTTTACTCTATATATCTCCCGAACGCCTAGCCGATAAAAGTCCCGAAACTATCCCCACTACCGCAGGGTGACCCCGTGAGGGGCCGAGAATCTCGAGAGACCTCCTGGCCGATCTATGTCCGTGGCTAGACCCATGTTTTGGACATGTATCGAGTAGACACTGTACTAGAGTGCGGATCTCCATGCAAGATAAAAGTTGGCTAAATAAATCGTCAGAAACCAATGTTGAAGATCAGTGTGTTTTCCTTTCAATTGTTTTCCATTTGGCCTATTCATTTCTGTCATAAATCCATACAATTGCAGTAATTACCCAGCACATGTTCTCTATTAGAGCCTGACTCCATTAACAATCTTGTGAACGAACAAAAGATCCTAGTGCTAGATTGCGAATTATATGCATTTATGACAAAAACTTGAAAGTACAGGGGGATGAAACGAATTTCAAAATATGGACGTGTGCGTTCCTAGCCTATTTTTATTTTGCATAAAACCCGCAGTCTATTGATCGCAATGGTGCCTAAAATCGAACAATCTGAAAACGAAAACTAGCGAGAATTTATGTTTCGAGGAAGGTTCCATAACCCTTTCGATCCCTGGGAATGGCTTTTGTTAGTTGTTCACCCCGACTCTATTCTATTTTTTCTATTTTAGAAAAATAGAAAATTTCTATTTTCGTTTCTATTTTTTCTATTCTATTTTTCCCGTTTTGTGGAAATGCTAAGGCGTCTCCGTCTTCGTTCGGTTTGCGAAAAGTCGCGGATTCAACCTGACGGGGAAGAAAGGGAGCGTCCTATTGGACGAGCCGTAGTAATTCGAGCATTTTCAGGGAATCCCGGGGCACTAGAGCGTTTGCATATATTGTGCACCTTCGGTCTAGCTAACAGGGACTAACCAAGAACGCCAGCATACCCTATTATTCTATCTGCCAGGCGTGTCTCTGGGGCTGTTAAGACGACCTACTCTACATCCACCGGCTCGTCCACCCTTTCCTCGCGCCCCGAACTGTCAACCGCGCTGCTTGTAAATACGCTATGTAATTACAATACATTCAACCATTGTAATCTGATCATTTTGTCGCGTGCAAAGCCAGCGAACTCTCGTGAACCCGCCGCCATAGAAATGAAAGTTTTACGGATACATTACGGTCCCGTTTAATGCCTGGACGCCATCGGTTTCTGAGAACGTAGCTGCCCCTCGTGCTCAGTCATTACGACACGAATCAGTATGCTAATCAACGGTTTTATGGTCGATAAACACAAGACTGCTAAACCGAAATTTTATTCTCTGCGTCGATCATGTTCATCTACGTTTCGAACACGTATAAAGTTTTTAATTCACTGCTGCTGATTATCTTCCGTCTGGACGTTCATACAATGTGAATGTATTCAATTGTTTTATCTTTTGAATTTGTTAAACTATAGGAAATTGGAACATGTAATTTTTGGTGATTTTTATACTAATTTCACGTCACACAGTCATATTTTTGCTGCTTTTCAGACATATATTCATACCATGTAGTTATATAGTTTTACAAAATTTGTCTTTTCAGTTTTATTCACAACTGTGACCGTGTCAAATATTTTAACAACAGCACAAAGTAAATGAAATTATTCCGAGTACTTCTTAAAATTTTAATTGCATATTTTGAAATGAGAAGATCAATCATGGTTAAATTTAAGTTTTTTGCTGAAGCTGAAGCTGAAGCTGTTAATAAATTAATAGAACGATATGCAGTATGAAATTATTGGAGCCGACATTTTTGTCGATTGTATAAGGTAGGTGTTTTAATGGTGAATTGAATGCACGTTTCATGGTATTGTAAGTCGAAGGAGTTGGCTTCGGGTTTGTCGTTGACCCTTGACCCGAGTTTGTCATCGCCGAAGCCTGGTGGACCGAGCTTGCTCAAAATTAACGGAAGCCAGTTGATCGTGACCACTTTGGCCAAATTGGTTTGTGCAAGGGGAGCTGGCGAGTCGGTGGATAGCTAAAACGGCGCCATTTCTGCGATTGGGTCAGAAAAACGTAACTGGACCGAGCACTGGACAAATTTTTATAAATTCCGTGCACTCCTCGGCGTTCCAGACAAATACTTTCCGAATCAAGTAATCGTCTTCGATACTTCAATAACGTTTAAAAACGTCGAACAAGTGTCACAGAATTTATTTGTCTCGTACTGTACACGTTCACTTCACCGAAATATTTAATTGAAGGAATTTCAACAAATAAGAAATAAGAAAACAATTAAACAGCTTCTGGATCTGTCAAAATGTTTAAACTCTCATTTGAATTAAAAATTTCAACCCAGTACAGAAAAATGGTTGATAACTTGAAAAACAAAAATTTCGTTAAAGTGCACTTCCTATCTCGCGTTAGCTAGTAATTTATTTCACTTCAAACACGCGCGTTACGCCTGTTAAATATTCCGATTTAACAGTGAAGAATCTAGAAAGCGGAATATAAAATTCATTTCGGATCACGAAGTTCTTTAACTGATACGCGAACGTAACTCGTGCATTTTAAATATAATGAGGCACTCCTCTCGCATAGTTATTTTAATATCCGTGAAAATTTCCGCGGGGACCGATTGCGCGAATGATTTTTCGCTAGTGACGAATGTTCAAACGATTTCACGCTGTTTCGCGAACCGTCATATTTTATACAAAATATTTCCACGAAATGTCACAGTTATTTTACTGGAGACAAAAGAGCAATTTAGAAAATGTCTAAAAATTTCCGAAATGGAACAAACGGAGCAACTGCTCCGGAAAACAGACTGAAGAAAGTAGAATCATCGGACCTACGCGAATCAACAATAATAAAACGGACTAATGATGAATAAATATTATTCGAAAAAAATGTATGAGTTGGTTCAATAAGTTACCTTATACAATGTAATTTAAATGAGAGAAAAAAGTGTTCCATAGATAGAAAACTTTGTCCAGAGTCGTCCTTGATGCACGTTCGGAGACAGTGACGCGCAAGTGCATAAGACACTGCAAAGTGCTCGACATCCATGGGCGGTATCGTTCTGTAATAATTAACAAGCTCGCCATATGGTCATAGAATCGTAGGATAAACTACAGCACTTACGTACCTAAACCGCCCATTAAATCTATCCAGAAACGTGTATTATTTTAAGCATGGTCTCTCGAAATCGATATGCTTTATACAGCGATGTGTAAGTATCGGGTTTAGCCTGATTTGTATTCTTTGCCTAAGCGCTGTGAACAGTTCTAATCGTCCGGGAAGACTTTTATTACTGTTGGACTTGTTGTAACTATGGCCACTGTGAACCTTCAAAATTACAGGCGTACTGTTACTAAGACACACATAATTTATCATAATTCACTACTCATGATTTATTATTGTTTTCCTGTACTATCCACTATTATTAGAAAATGCAATATTAATGGATTTTATATGGAGCTTATATTCGTGTTTCCTACTTTGTTTGCCATGCTCATTTTCGATACAGTATTAATATTTCTATTAATTAATTTTTGTACCATATCCCAGATTAAAAGAAAGATACCTTCGAATTACTTAGAATTCAATCAACGTCTTTCAGACAAGAACAACTTTCGGAAGTGAATAATTTTCTGCTTGATTGAGTTTCTTTTTTTTTTGCAACTCACTGCCCCACTGCATTAATTCAGGGGTGATAGAATAATGGAAAGGTAGTGCAATTAGTAAATGAAAAGGATATTAATTAGAGGCAGCTTTTTATAGGAGATTTTTTTACGCATTTCTGACCAAACAAATTGCTGGAATGTAAATTCATATTAGCATGCGAAAATAAGATGCAATTGAACATTCTAGGAGTGCAGAATAGTAATTTAAATGTCCCTCGTTTTTAAAAATAGCGAGGGCTCGAACTTTGTACAAAATAAATTATGAAATTCGTGTCTCGACTGATTTTACAACAATATTATCAGCAATTAGTCTGCTGAGATACTGTTTACGGATTCACGGTATTTCTGGTAAAGGCGTTGTAACAATAAGAAAATTTTAATCAAATTCCGAGAACATCAGCTCATAATACCAACGCTGCAATTGGTTTGACAATTACCATGAAATATTTACAGCGCGTCGCAGATCTCATTACATCTAATTGTTTATAGAATCGGTTTGTCAGCGGATGTTGCGTTAGTTTATCTGTCAAAGGGTGTTTCGATTAATTCCTCGATACGATAGAATCAAGCCTACACGTATTCCAGTGAGTATATATGACGTTAGCTTAGAGGACAAATATGAGACAACTGACAACATCAAAGTAAACCTCCCAGCCGCACTCCCAATTGCTGGAGTTGATTGAAAGATGCAGTTCCAATTAGCAATCGTAATCAGCGGAACTATGGTAGTATACATAATTAGTTAACTACGAGCGAATATGGTTTCAAGTTAAAATTTCTGGTACACAATTTCCAAACTAAAATCAAAATCCATTACGCATAATATTCGCCTGCATTTGTTTCCGCAGCATAGAATATGTAATTTGTTAACGTTCCTTCGTTGCATACAGTTTAATTATGTCTGGCATTGCTACGAAGTTCATTAAACTTGAATAATGAAGTCAGAAAAATGGAAATTGTGGAAGGGCGCGCATCAATTAAAAATTTTAACTTAAAACCTCAGTGAACTAACATTCGATCGAAAGCAAACAACAAACGTTTGGCGAGTTTAAATGAAAAATGTCCTAAAATAAAGAATACCGACCATGTGGACATAAATCATTGAATAACATCGTTCGATTTGGCTAATAATATTCTTGATATGCAAATATTGTGAGTAAGCTGTGGATATTCATGCATTTATATCCTCTTCAAATTTATAAAATACAAAAAGTTGTGCATTGAAAATTAACAACGTTCCTTTTTCTCATTTATCAGAAAACATTTTCCAGTAAAAAAAATGTTTCCCTTCGTTCGTTTCTTACAAAGTAAAAATAAGTAGAAACGAATGATAAGTGATTTGCAGATTATTTATAACAGGAATGAGCATAAAATTTAAAGCAACAGAATATCTAAGATAATGTAGAAGAGTGAAATTCGTTCAATCGTTTTCTATAGTCTTATAAATTTCAATAATTGTAAAATCAAGTGCCGATCATTCGACCTAAAGTAACTGAAGACATGCAATAAATACAAGTGTGCCTTTTTTACCAGAGGGAAATGATCAAAAGCGAGAAGTTATAACGCTACAGCGGTCGAAAAATGAAAGGGGCTAATATGAAGTAACGAACTATCGATAAGAACAGCTATAAAATTGCATGTGTCCGAGAGGTCATTGCAAACATGCCTGGTCCGTTAACATCGTCTCCGCCCACGCGTCCGTCAGCGTTCTATATTTCATTTGTCCCTGCATACATGAAAAGCGGTATAGGTAGGTAACAGCTTCGAATCGCTTTCAACATTAGTCATCGGCTCGGGCGGTGTGCATGGTGTAGCGTTCAGCTACTTTGTATTCCGTGGCTTATTCAATACGTAATACGTCGAAGTTACAGTCGGTTTGTTCACGAGCACCATCTCCGCCGATATGTCCCTAGTTTATAATAATCCTGCGGCTCGTTTCTCATTTCGCTTCGAAACCGACAGAAACAGCTTTCCGTTTTCGGAGGTCGGCAGACGTGGCACGCATGTAAAATGCACGGCCGCGCTGGTCAGATATGATTCAGGGACTGGCTGCAACCCGCCACGGTTTGAGAATAATCGACAGTGTCTGATGTCCGGAGTGGCACGTAAATAATCGCGGATCGATGCCTGCAAAGTGACACGTGGAAACGGTCAGTGGACGATGCGGATACGCTATGAATGTTGCAACGGAGGATATCGACCGTGCCGGGACCCGGTACCGGTCAAAGTGAACGCCGATTGCCGCGTACGCCGCCGTTTCATCGATCCTCCTACGATGGAAGTGAAATCGACAGTCGAATATCCGGCAAATATTGTCGATCACCCCACTGACCGTACCGCCGCGCCGTTACGCCCATTCAAGATGTATCTTTTCGAAATGGTCCACACTGTCGCGTCCAGCGCTGACCTTATTCGTCATCCCCGGAAATAAAATGGCTAACGGAGCTAGCAGTAATTATTTCCTGCGAGCATTCGATCGGTCACACGTACAACGGCTTCGGAAAATATCGTCGCGTTACTCCTTAAAAACATTTGAAAATCTTTTCGTGATCGAATCTATCAGAGATATGTACGAGGATTCAGGGCCCACTAAAACTTGATGTATAATTTACTGAACCGTTTCATCGAAAGAAATTAGAAAGTTTACTAATACCGACGAAACATATTCGTAACTGAATTTTCAGTAGGTCGTTGTAAAGTGAAAGCTTAAATGTTTAAATCTACGCGAGGTTTAATCACGCAGAAAATATTTTAATGTGATCAAGAAGATTCAATTCGCAAGTCACTTTTCAAGTCACAGTGCCAAAGTCTCTCTTTCCCTCGAAAATCATTTTATATAGTTCGCCATAATCTATCGGTACTAGCATGAACTGTAATCATCGTTTTGAATCAAATCGGCCAAAGACTTTGATATTTGTCTTCGGTTTAACTATTAAACGAGAACGATTGCCTTCATTTTAGATCAGCTTCTGGGGCTCCCTCAAAGGCTTTATTTAACTTGTCAGTTCCTGACGGTAACTTGTGTTAATTGGTATTTTTATGAAGTTTAATAAAAATACTCTGAATATATATATGTACCTCCTCGAATGAACTTTTTTTCTGTATGTAACAAAAACGTTTATTGAGATTAAAAAACTCCTGTTTAATGCCTGTTTTGATGGATTATGATCCTCTTGTTTAAAACGGGACACGTTAACAGACACGAGCAGTCGGTGTAGATGTAATATATTCTATTTCTGTTACTTGCTTGCCTCTCGGTTTTTACACACTGGGAAATACCGAGGCTATTACTGTGACATTCCGACGTATGATTAAAAGGATTGCTGGACAGGGACCAAAAAGCAGTTTCTATCCCTGGATAAATTTAACTGCTCATTGTCGCAGTCGTATTTATGAACTCAAAATTATGGACGAAATGGTATTGTTCTACGTGACAATCGCTGCGGAAAATCTGCGGACTGCAAATGTCTATGCGTTTATTTTATTTTGTAAAATACAGAGCTCGGTTAATTGTAGATTTTAATTTCATAATTGTGACATATATATATATTTATAAACGTAATAATGCTGCTAAAAAATGTAAAATTGTGACTATGAGACTGTTCTTGTTTCGAAATTAGTATCTAAATAGTAAACGAAATTTACAAATATTTGAAAAAGAATGTACTTCAAGTCTAATCTGAATTTTAAGTGTTTTCTAGATATGATGTGGAACTTTACTATTGTCATTGCATTTTTATTATTGCTTGTACATCACCTTTCATAGTGATTTCGAATTCTTTCAAACAGAAGTATTAGCATTGTATATGCACGCAAGAAAGTTAGTGTCCAATTTTTCCTTATGAAATATTAACTTTCACACAAAGTTTCTGCACCACAACAGGCATTATAACGGTTATAGAATCGCGATACCAGTTGGAACTTAGCGTCACGCGTGCACTAGAAAAAGTAATACTTTACCTTCTAAACTGTAATCTATGCTTAATATCTCTGAGTAAATTACAAACTAAAACCGCTTTATTACACAACTTTGAAACTAAAATGGTGCCATTTCCTCGTATCTTTTGTTCCCGCGATTATCAGATTTGTAACTTCAGACTAACCAACTATGAAGCTGAAAATGCAAGTATAGCCTTCCAGTTAATTACCATCTTACATACACCGACATTTCTTTGGCTGTAAAACCGATCAACTCCAGTACACAATAAAAAAGAGCACTGTTTTTCAAAGATTGGTAAATTTTTGTAATTTCAAATACAGTTAAACCTGTTTTTGTGCGGTAGATAGGGTCAAAAAGATCAAACAAAAAAGTCGCATAGAAAAGGACCGCACAAAAACTGGTTTGACTTTCCACTTTCATATCCCTTTTATTCTAACTATTATATTTTCATATATTGTATCTTCTGAATATATCAACATTATTATTTTATGCCTCAAAATAGTTTTTCTAACTAAATTGCGAACTAATGACGTTCCACAATTCAACCCTTAATCAGACATGTGTTTTCTGACTGGATCCCTCAGGAGCAAGCAGTAGTCCGAAAAATTCATTTAATTGCATTTATATTTCTCTTATTGATAGCCTAAATTACTTGTAAATTAACACTCAATTTACAACAACTTTACTACAACTATATGAAATTACCACTCTACTTGGAGTAGAAACAATCTTATCGAGTCTACTGGAATACTCGAAAATGAAACAATTTTACACATTGGAAACCACCAATCGATACTTAAATTATTTACAACCCCACTCCAACACTTCCAAACAAACCAATCTCAGAAACACCCTGCAACCACGGAAAACCAAATTCATCCCTGAACCTTCTCAGACCCCCCGCCCCGACTCCCATAAATTCATTTATACACCTACCCGAGACAACAAAAAACCGAGCTACCAGAACCTTTCGATACAAGTTTACTAAGACCTCCACCATATTTATACATCCTTCCGAACTCGCTAACACAAGGGTTCAGCGCGAAACGAGAGATCCAGTGCGGGGGTCGTGTTAAAGCCGTGTTAAAAACAGGGGGGTAGCTCGAACAAACGTTCTCTCGCAGCTTCTTGAGGAACACCTTAGCCCCGCAGTGCTCGCAGGTTTATTCGAAGCGTTCCCATTCCGTCCGGAAGACCAGTGTAATCCGACCAAGCAGGTTCTCGGCCGCGGATTCGCTCGCGTCGGCGTCGCTTACATCTCTCATCCGCAGGAGCCAGGAAGAGAGAGACAGGGAGAGAGAAAGAGAGAGAGAGAGCGGAGCCGTGGACCAGATCGTTCCGGCTCGTTCCGTTTTTACGAGCGGCTAGGATCATTTTTTACGAGGCAGTTCCGTAGCTCTCGTTGTCCAGAATTCATCCGGCGTGCAGCGCGCAGCCACTCGTCGATCTGCCTCGTCGGCGACCGCCCTCGTCGTCGAAGAGGGGTTTGCAACGAGTGGCGCTTCAACTTTCGATTGACGACACCGGGAACGGGGGTGGGAGGGGGTGAGGCCAAAAGGTGCGGAGGAGGGTAGCGCCACGGAACGGAAACGAGCTATCGAAGATGATTTTCCGCGGGAAATCTCGCCGAAAATGCCGTGCATCCCAATGCCTCCTCGCGGTCGCGCGGCAAGATTCGTTTCGTGGCCGTTGAAGGGGGGGTTTCGGGGGTGACGGGTGGCAGAGTGGAAGAAAAGTTTAGATTGAAGTTTCCGCGTGAATGAAAAGTTAAGGACTGTCACTCGCATCGTAGCAATCTGCGGTAACAACTTCAGATCTGACGTAGTTTCACGAGTAATTTTCCGCGATCGCGCGGTTAGGGACGGGGGGGGGGGGGGTTTTAGCGATTAGGAGTAAATATAAAAATATATATATATATATATATATTCGTATAGTGTATATATATATTCGTTAAGAGGACTGTCGGCTCTTTGCATCCCCCTCGGGGACCTGATTATCGGGGGATCTTCGGGATTTTGTGTCCCGATGCAACATTGTTTCAGTCCCTTGTGCTGCGATATGTTTCGTGGTTGCAGTGATTAGAACGGCTGAACTTCAGAACTTCGGTGTGACTTCCGGTTTTTGACGGATATCAAATTCCGGAGAGATTCGTGGGAAACTTTCTTACTGGCAATAAAATAATAATAGAATTCTGCATAAGTTATCATTCTAACGATTAGAACTTGTTCGCTGTTTCCTGGAACAAGAAGACCATTTGTATTGATTGTATTCTTCTGACTCCGTAGAGAATAAGAACGAACCTTCCATTATAGAGAAATTTCGAATACACTTGAGGACAAGCTAATAATTTTCCAAGCAAAACATGGCTATGCCTTTTAGGATTTCGAAGCGTTTTTTGAAACTTGTATATAAATCATTTTCGTCCAGTAATAAATTACTCAAGTTGCACAAGGTTCGTCATGAAAGGTACACAAGATTAGTACTAAAATTAGGAATTTTATATTGTCTGACGATCATACTCTTATAGAGTCGAGATTGACAATATTGTTATGATGAAGTAACATATTTCGTTCTAATATGTCATGTGAAACAGATATGGAGTTGCAAAACAATCACAAATACGTAGATGTTTCATTCGAAGTTGATTGCACATTCTACTGCATTAACAGCATTTAGGTCAAAATCTAAAGTTCACCGCTTCACCAGTGTTGCAGGTATACATATGTAGTCATGAGCCACTCGTGTCTCATATGTGCTTATTTCCACAGAGATGCGAACCAATCACCCTTAGTAGTAGTGAACACAGATGAGGTTCGAGATGAAGACGCGTAGCGCTGTTGAAGTGGTAAACTTTGGATTTTCATTATGAAGATATTAGAACAGTTGAGTGAAGGTATACAACAATCTATGGAACACCAGCAAAACATATGTTCGTGCCAAAAATTATTTCCCAAAAACCCAACAATATAATCTCCATCGATTCGTAATACAAATTGTATTCATAAATACAAATATTATTACTAAGTACAAATAATGAAACAGATGTGAAACAAATTCAGTCAGAATGTACAAATAGTAACGATTTGCAAATACGACTGTAGAGAAGTACGAACACGAAAAGAGATTTAAAATAAATTTACTTAAATTATGCGATTAATAATAATTTATAGATACTATTGTGATTAGTCCAAATAAGGAACCAGATTTAAAATAGATTTACTAAAAATATGCAGATACCTTTTAGTATATAATTTAAGACTAAATAATTCAAATGCTTTAAGGAGGATAAAAGAAACTTGACAGAAATTTTATTGGGATCCAGAGAGACCCCAGTGTACCAGTTAGAGGTTAAAGTAAATTTAGTTGTAGTATAGAAACAATGACGATTTGCAAACATGATTTTAGTAGATAGAAATATTGTAGTACAATTACTGCAGTAAGTGGAATAATAAATAATAAAGAACAAGATATCAATTAAAAACAATTAGAACAAGTGGTAACTTGTACGTATCATCGTAATTATGCATAAAATGAATGAAACTTCGTGGAAGCCTAAACTTTCTGATAAATGTCACTCTGTTAGGCCGGGTCCGATCATATTTACGTTCGGCGTGCACGCCTCGAGGCCCGAGTTTCTAATAGATCTTATAGTGTGACATGATTGACGTTGTCGCGCTGGGCGTTCGTAATTTTCTAACCTTCCGGAGGGAAGGCCAGGTTAGGGCTAGCCATTATTCTATGTCCCGTTTTCAACGAACGGCTGCATTTAAACTGCACTTGACTATACTTGTCGGCACTTACCAGGTCGATGCACACCCCCGGCAGATACACCGACGTTTCAGCAGCTCGTTTCGTTAACACGTACCCGCCGAGGAACGGGCGAACACATTTAGACTCGAGGAATGAATCCTTGGCTCGCACTTCAGCCCGAAGACGCAAATTGCAGGAGGCACCGTCGAACGCTACAACGATTCGCACGGAACAACGTCATTGTACCCTCCGAATTTCTCTCTTCGTCGGGCGTTAATTACACGTTAATTGACTCGGCAAAGACCTTTTCGTAGCTCGTTAACTTGCGGTTGCCGCGCGGTGAACATTATTTATTATAACTGATGGATCCCGCGAAACGTGTCGCACTCTCTGTTTGGACTGGCGCGGCAACCGTCGTTCCGCGGGATTTTCTGAATGGCGTTTGTGCGACAACTTCGCTTCAAATTAATATACTCGTGCATTCAGCGCGAATCGTTAGACTGAGCATCCGAAAATATCTCCTAAACTAAGGAGATTATTTATTTTTCGAAAATAAAAATCTGGAATTGGCTATATCAAAATATACCGTTTAAAAATCAATGCTGACCTCCATCAAAACATGTCTCGCTGCGAATTATGATTCTGACGTAAATCAAGGTGGTGGTATCTGGTGAGACACCTTGTGTACCAGAAAATATGGTGGCCAAATATAGTAGTGTAGGATTATGAATGAGACATTGTATTAGAGTGATTGTTTAGAGTGACTGTGTTTGGGTCCAGCGTGAAAGAAAGTCTGTTTGGGTTTTCCGAATGGATGTGAAATTGATAAAGGGAGAATGAGAGTGCGAGAGAGGAAGAATGAGAGAGGGCGTTATTATAAAAGGGACGAATGCGAAGGATGTCTGGCAGTCGGTAGTCAACCATAAAAAATCATTGACGCAGTAGAGCACTGCAGGCGACCTCTATAAGTTTTTTGAAAATTTTCTTGTAACATTAACCACCACCCACTTTATTCTACTTGTTGAAATAATGTAGTCACATTATAAGTAAAACTCACATCCGGGAATGTCGTGGCGTCGCTTTGGATGTTACAATGTAACAACTTGAAAATATGCAAATGGAGTGTGCGTCATGCGTCGAAATGACGATCGAAGGAAAAATGACGATCGACACGAGACGAGAGTGGGGAAGACGTTAGTTGCACGTCCACCCAAGAAGCAGTTCGATACTAGAATCGGTTTGGGCAGGACATACATACCTGGTACAAGTAATAAGTTCGACACAAGAGTCGGTTTAGGCAGGACATACCTGTTGTGTATATTAAGTTCAGAATTCCAAGTTTTTATTTTATATTAAAGTTCCTTTATTCACTAACGCTGTGCTATATGATAGAATATAACACCATTCCTATCATATTCTCGACACTACTTAACCTTCAAATACCCAATTAATACTAGCAAAACTCCATGACAAAAGAGTAGTGAGCATTTGCTCAAGGTATCTTTTAAAATAAACACTCAACTTAACCCTTGCAGCTAGTTCTGCTCCAAAAAAAAGGATGTCTGGCAGTCGGTAGTCGGTAGAGAGAGTCAGTCGGTAGAGCGAGAGTAGCGAGTAAATGAGTTGTCGAGGTAGCGAGTTGTTGTTGAATTAAGTGTTTTATTGAAACCGACGCCTAAATTATTCGTAGAGTAATTCGTAGAGTAATAATACAGCATAACGCAATATTTTTGCCAGGCCAAGGATTTGAATTCGTGGGATTAGCTGGCGTGCGAGGTGGGCTACGCGAACGAAACAAATCGCCACGTTTACGACTTGCATCAGAGGCAATTCCCGATTGATGCGTGCTTCTCCCAGGTCCGACGTAGAGAAGCGGGTCGCCTCGAGCGTGCCACTAAGCGTCACCCGTCGGAAAAATTGCTCCTAATCAATCTCGAAAATTGCCACGAAAACAGCGCACCAGAGAGAGAGAGAGAGAGAGAGAGAGAGAGAGAGAGAGCACGGGGCAACCGCTGTTCGATAAAATCGCATAAAATCCCAAAGAGTGCTCGCACATATACTTATGACGCGGACCCCGGGCCGTTTCGCTTGGGAAGAGAAACTCGTAACCGGTATTAACCTTTCCCGGCGTGGCTCGGTTCATATTAGTCATCGACCGAGGAAAGAAGGAATTCATAAGAATGAAAAATTACTCACGGCCCGGCTCCAAGAAACGCGGGGGAAAATAGCTTCCGAGGAAAGTCGGAGAGAAATTTTGCGTGACCGAGCGTAAAACGAACGTAGAAATGATACGAGATGGTTCGAAACGTTTCGAGAACGCTCCTACCCTAAGATTAAAGTCAACTCCGGCCGGCTTCGCGGAATTCCTCGATTATTTTTCGGCTTCTCGGACAACAGTTCCAGTTATTGTTCGGTCGCTTTGAATCTTTAGTTTCAGCCGTTCGCTTTAGTTCAAGAGTTTACTTTTCATTTAATTCGATATCGGCGTAAGATAGAAACTCTACTATAAAGTAATCACGCAGATCTTCATGCACTTTTGATGTAGAAGTAAAAATATTATTTTTACTATTGTTTATGTTGTAACTACTCGCGTGTGAAATAAGTGTACTGCAAATTTTAGACAATTACGTCCAAAGGTGAGTAAGTGAAATATGAAAAAAGAAGATTCTTAATTTATTGAAATTAATTGGTGCTTCTTGTTTTGAAGCTCCAAAGCCTAAGAATGGATGACAAATGACAGATTAATAATTGACGTTTACAGTTGAAACTATTATATATATTGTTCTTGAAATATTAGAAAATATATTGGAAATCTTCAAAAATCGCTTGAAAAGATTCGGCGGTATGAAACTTATATGGATGAAAGTGACATTCATTAATTACCAAATGTTAAAAATATAGTTTGTATCGGATCTCTAACGCACAAACTTTTCATCGACACAAGTGTTAAACCTGCACACTCTACAGCATTTCAGCTTTATCCAGAAACATTCGGCGTTTCTAAATAAAATTCTTCGTTAACACTTTCACACTTCCACCGAAACTGACGCTCTTGACTGGATACAGACTCCTGAGTGTACTCTTTGCTAAATGTCGCTTCTGCTCTTGAGAGAGTAAAACTCGTAGAAGTCTACTCTAGTGAATGAAAGCGAGAGCTCTACTTTTCAGAGTAACTCTCACCTACACGTGCTTTTTTTTGTTTTACACAGTCGTGCTCAAGTTATTGTTATTTGTTTTTCTTTTTTTTTGAAGCAGTAACAAAATTTCAACTTCGTTGATCGAATTTTTTGTCTACTTATAGCATTCGAAAAATTGTTTTAATTCTCGATTCTGACCAGAAATATTGTCTCTCGGCAAACGCAAAGATAGAATTAATTGGAAAAACCCGAGAAATGCCTGTCGTCGTTAAGTTCGTTTACACCGGCACTCCCACAGAGTTCGCAGACGGACCTGAGCACTAACGCAGAAGGGTTTTGCGAAAACAGCGGCCCATGGCGAAGAAATCGCGTATTCAGTGGGTTCACGTATCCCCAGAAAGTTCGTTAAGGGCGGAGGCGGTATTCGGTTCGTCGGGCCGCAACGAGGCATTAATTTTCCAGGATGTTAATACCGGGGGTGGTTGTTGGGGTAGTTTGGTCCGGTGGCTGTTGGAGAAAAGGGAGCGAGACTTTTACTCAGGTGGACGGCCGTGTTACCGAGGAGAAATCAGTGGCGAGAGGAGAGAGAGAGAGATAGAGAGAGAGAGAGAGAGAGAGAGAGAGAGAGAGGGAGAGGGAGAGAGTTGGGCCGCGCGCGTTAGAAGCTGGACGCTGTCAGCCTATGACGAACAATTTCCAGGTGGCAGTGTTACGTCGTCGTCGCTCCCCGTACTCGCGCTAGTAAATAGCATTAGCAAGTCAACTAGCGCTTTGCTCTCCGGGTACTTACTTCTTGAGATTCCAGTTAATTTATACAAGTGGCACGCTGTAATGCAGTTACACAGTTACCGGGGGTTACAAGTTAGTTTTAGTTTCGACCCGACTGCCTTCTTAGCTCGGGCAAACGACGAAGAAGCCCCGATGTCGTCGCCGTCGTCGTCGACGACGAAAGGGGCACAACGCGAAGGGAAGAAACGACGAGGAACGGTTTCGTCGAGAGCGTCGAACATCGCTGAACACCGTCACGGCTGCGTTTGGCGAAACGGTAATTTTGTAAAGACAGGGGACGCGATGCCTCTCGCGTCGCGTGACGTACCAAGAGTTTCGGTTATTATGCAACAGATACGGCTAATTTCGGCGCGGCGCGATGTCGAGCCGTTGAAAACGAGCTGAGAGCAGCCAGGGACGATTCAACGTTTACGGACTGTTGCCGATTCAACGTCCCGTCAGTTATTCCTGCGTTTGCCTCAGACTAAATGAACATCTTCAAGACCGGCGAGACACTGCAAAAATTTGCCAATCGTTAGTGGCTCTTCCAAATTTTGGAAATGTTTCAGCAGCATTGTTGCAACGTAAACCATGCTGTATCGTCATTTTTCGTGGCACGTAAGAACCCTTAATGTCAATGAAATAAAATATATAATACGTAATATTATGCCAGAATTTCAATTACTAGAGTGGATTATTAATTGAACTGAACAGGAATTAGTTACGTTAAGCTACATTCTAAATTTTGGTTCTATCAATGTCACTTGTCATTCGTTACGCCTTCGTAAATGTTCATAATCGAAGTCGCCCAATTAAGTTCAGCCAAGTTAAGTTAAGGTCGTTTAGGATATTTTGAAGATTTGTGTCTGCTATAAGTGTACGAATATCCACACACACAAACAGAGGCCATCTAAATTTTTAATCCACATGTATTTCGTCTACGTTAAGCCCTGTTTAGAAATTAGCATAGTTTTGCACGGTTGAGATCAAGCAGTTCGAGGTCGGGCTTAGCCCAGTTGCAGAACTTCTTTCCCTGGTCAATCATTCGGAACCATGCCCGCGCTATGCATAGCATTCTACATATAAGAACGAGGGGTGCAAAGGGAACTCGGTTGAGGAACGCGTGGCACTGTTCTCTTCAATCAAACACTGAGGGATTCCAGGGCCGGTTTCCTGGGTTTGATACACGATTTCCGTTTCTCTCCATTTCGTCACGGAGAAAATTCTCCGATCAAATAAATTCTTGGCACCCGGTATTGAACAAGGGGATAGATCAATCTGAGATTTCACTTATCCCAACGGTTTTAGCGTTTTAAAGTTTCGAATGCTTTGGAACTACACTTTCGTCAAATTGCAGAACACATTTTCTTCGCGCTAAGTTTTGCTTTTGGGAGAAAAGAATTTCCGAAGATACTTTTTCTCCCACAACTTTGAACCTGAACCTAATACGAATCTAACGCAAATCCTTTACAGTATTTGGTATTGAGGTATTTCTACATACATTATATAAATTCTATATAAATCATACAAATTCTATACATTAAATTAATACAATTCCGTATATATTCATCGAATCTCTTTCGTTTAGTAATCTATTCTTTCAGGTAGAATCGTGTTTGATGCTTTTGGAACGCCGGTTTGAATCCATTCGTTTGAGGAAGCCAATCAATCTTAATTTAAACACTTAATTCCCCGTCGATCTGAATCATTAAATGATCACAACGAGTAATACGTAATTACAGGCAATAAATGCTGATCGTCGCGAAGAAGGTTACACGCGGAGCGAGCATAAAAGACCGGGCTCCATTAATCATTTTATCGATTCGCCTCTTTACGTTAATTCGTAAGAAACTATCAATCTTGCAAGACATGACAACGGGCTTGTCGCACCGACATCGTTAATTGAATCTCCTGAGAAGTGTAACAACCAATCACCGAATTTAATCCGCCACCTGCGCGCGTTTGACAGCTCGATTCTTTTCCGATACTTGTCCATTCATTTCGCGCACAGTTCCATTTCAGTGGTGATGGAATATGCTCAATATGTTTAATCGTTTACTTATGACATTTCTAGAGTATTGAATCGTTAAATACACTTTGAAATCGCGACATGATAAATAAAGGAAAAATAAAGTAATAAAATGAAAAATTTGAAATTGCTCACGAGATAATAGCGCAGAAAATGTTCGCCAAAAAATACAGGCAAATTTACAAGTCGAAATTCAATTGGCAGAACTACTGCAGTCATCCATCGTCAATTGACAACTCGTAAGAATGACGACAGGCAAGAACAAGTTCAACGTCCCGTAAGCCGATCTCGAATTTCATGTTCCCGTGCGTTCGAACCTAAAAATCGATTCCACTTTCGATATCTGAAATTGAAATAGAAATGCTGAGAGTCCCGAACGTGACATGTGTAAATTTCTGCGACTGCGATGGAAAGTTGCCACCCACCCCCGTCTCCTACCCACATGAAACCGTCCGGGCAAAGGAGCCGAATCAAGACCGTGGTTATCAAGGCATTCGAACGCCTTTATCTAGCGTGGGAGGATATCATGGGAGTTGGGGTGTCGCCGAAAAATGCTGCAGGGCGATTCATTGTCGTCAAAGGAATCATCCCCCCACCCTTCCCGAGGGATGAAATCACGAGAAAAACACGAGAGTCACTTACTGCGGCGAACACGTCTTATCGATTCCTTTTTGGGGGGACTATGATGGATCGATGATTAATAAACGATGCCTTTTTCTCGGGACCCTTTGAGACAAATGGTACTTCTGTAGTCTTGACACGCTTTTCCGAAACATCGTCGATTTTTGTGATACTTTTTTAGACATCATTATTCACTCTTAACACTAGATTTACGGACCACCGAAAGTTACTAATTCATACTATTTTGTGAAAATAGCAAGAACGTATTTGTTCAGATTTTTAGCAAGTTTAATACATATCGAGACGAATAAATTTATCGAATACATTTCCTATAAGTGCATTTTTACAATCTCAATAATTCTGAATTAGAAAATTCGTTATCCGCCATTTTGACAAGTCTCGAAGTTTTAGTATTAATGAAGAATTTGAATTAATTTATAAAATTGTGGCAAGCATAAACGGTTGCTAAATTTTATATCTATAGATCGAAAACTATTACGATTTTATCCATTTTATATGTAAACGTATTTGCCTGGACTCATCTCGGATTTGTTAAAATTTTTGTATAGTAAATATAAGGAGTGCTGAAAAATTATAAGTCAATGACAGAAGGTCGATACTTCCCAACACGAACTTGTCGATATTATTGAGTGTTTAACGTTAGACTGACAACTCAGTTTCACCGTGATCGATCGACTATGAATGGATAAATAATGTCGCAATTATTTCTTTTTACTTACAGCTCGATTCGTACGACGACAAATGAACGAGATGACGACGTACATGTACAAATATGTCTGACAGAAGTCGAAACGGAATTGCGAGCTAGCACGCGACACTGTTTCATTTTAACTAAATAATTCAGACACGACATAATCAGGGACATGTATCGAACTCGTAAATTCTTTTTTACAATGGTCGCGATGGGGAGCAAATATTATTCTGGTTTGGTTGCGTGTACGTGACGAAAGAACAAAAAAGTGTGTACTAGATTACGTAACGAAAGGATTTGTAAGTTGGCGAATTAAGAGACTGAACCTTATAAATAAATTATGAGCGTAAATTACTCAGAGTATAAAAATTAGTCGACAATATTGTGTTCAATTACCTTATTAATATTTCTTTCCATTTTAATTTGCCATTTTTTAGAACGAAAAATGCATGTATATAATTGCTGTTCAAATGTACGCTACAAATTTAAATAAAAAGGAATTTTTATTACATTTTGCCATCTCTGATAATGAAAAATGCAGGAACATAATTGCTATTTGAATGTATGCCATTTTAAATAAAGGGAAATTAATCGATATAAAAATTCCACCAATCTAATATTAATCAGTAGAATGTGGTATAAGTATTCATACACGAAGTGGCTTCAATAAAAATATTTAATGAATAAAATTCAGTGGGTCTCGTCTGTATGAATTTAAACGACTAGCAGCGAAAATAATCATGTAATTAGTAACACTGATAAAAAAACTCCGTCACTATCTTTTTGCGAACGAAAGATAGATGCGGCGGTAAGTCATGCTTCGTGATATATCCTGAATGCAGTCGCTTCAAGAATATAATAGGACGTAGCCATTTCTTGTGGTGATTAACTCCTAGTGTCTGCTGTTACCCGGTTGATTATCTCGTTAGCGGAAGTTTAAGTTTAGGACGTTACGTTGATAACGTAGTAACTACCTACGATTATTCGGAAAATACTTGAAGGTGCTATCTGAGATGGTAACAAGAATTTTTTAACGTTTCATATGTCCCGTAGTTCCTCTAAAATTATTTCCCAATGAATGACAAGCTAATGTAACAAACGTTAGATTTAAACCAACCGTTCCTTTAGAATGTATATTAAAAAATAAAATCTCTATATTAAAAAATAAAATCTCTATATT
The DNA here is from genome assembly GCA_028454255.1 of Halictus ligatus. Lineage (NCBI taxonomy): Eukaryota > Metazoa > Arthropoda > Insecta > Hymenoptera > Halictidae > Halictus > Halictus ligatus. The sequence continues at coordinate 8,340,893 of CM052140.1, forward strand.
AAAAAATAAAATCTCTATATTAAAAAATAAAATCTCTATATTAAAAAATAGAATCTAGATTTTTAGATTTTTTTTTCTCCCAGCTTTTTTTTCCTAATGACGGAAGCACGTTATTTCTTATGTATTCAATACATATATAGAATAAATGAATTTTTATACACAATTATAAATAAAAGTTTTATGCAAACACATAAAACATGCATACAAATGAGCAAGAATAGAAACTAATATAAGTATGCATATAACGTCGTACTGTAAAGACTCGATCTAAGCCGAACGGAGGAATATAATTTGAACTGTATTTAGTGGTTTAATTGACTGTACGTAGTGCGTTTTCGGCCGTTTCCTACGTTCGGCGCAATCAACGCGGTCACAAGAAAATGGTAGTCCTACACGATCTATGTCATGCCACGGTCCCGAGGATTGGGCTTGGCGCCGTTTCCTCGGTACTGTACATATCAATGAGTAAGTATAGAAACTAATATAAGAGTTTTCTAACAATTAATTACCTGCGACGGTTAAACATGATTCGTGTTTCCAGAACATGTCTTAAGAGGACTACATTTGTTTTCTGAATGTAAATAGCGATCTTCGAGGAATGTTACATTGCAGTGTACGCGATAACCATTAAAATCGCAGGAATCCGCTCGGCGAACAGGCAGTTAGGTCAACAAGCGAAAGAACGAGAGTTAAACAAACGTAGCTGCTCGTAAATCTCGAATTGAATTCGCAAATGACTTTCGAACAGGACTCTCGCGGTAATTACATTACACGGTAATCATATTAAACGCTTTACGTATCCGCCAAGAATAGCAATGCGGCATTGTTCGATCAATAGCCCATTACGACGAAAGCAACTCTCATTTCCTGTGCGAGGAAGATAATGCGACATGGGGATAGCGAAACGATGAGAAGCCGGAACGAAGGACGCGGCCGGATACTGAGAAGGTGGAAAAGAAAAGTAATTGAAACCTGCTGATGAAGTTTACGCTTGTAACTAGAAAGATGAGGGGCTTCCTTGCTTATTAGCGATTGGATTATCCAACGAGAGAGAGAGAGAGAGAGAGAGAGAGAGAGAGAGAGAGAGAGAGAGAAAGAGGACCGAGGAGGATCACAAGGAGGATCAGAGGGTGGAGATGCCGGACCCGACGGAATCCGGATTCAGGAAAAGAAAATTAATTTCTTATTCACGGCACGGCGCCACATCGTCGCCATTCGGTGCTTTAATAACGGCTAGAACTGTAAAGGAGACCCGTACCTCCGGCAAGGTTGACGACGATGCAACGAGGATGCACAACGATGCAAAAAACCCATCAGTTTTTTCTGGCCGCTCTAGAAACCGGCGAAAGGGTTCGAATGAAGGTGCCAAATGAAATAAATATAATTGCATTATTGTCCCCTCGAATGCGCGAGGGGAACAGGCTGTGGATCTAATAAAAAGTGCTAACTTTGAGGAAAACATCGTTGCTGAAGATGAATTGTCTTCTGGAATTGTTCGTATTTATTGGAGAAGCTTTTTGAGTTTACTTTGAGACATTCAACTGGTTGGACGAAAAACACTAATTCACTGACTCGATTCTTGTAAAATAAAAATGTTTCATTCAGAAAATGTTCTGCCTTGTTCTTATCTGTACTCTTCCTGTTGTAATCCGATCTTTAATTTAATAAATCTCTTTTAAATGTATATTGTGACGCGTTTAATTAAATAATTCTCTTTTCAACGTGCCAATGGTACAATTAATTAAATTATTCTCTTTCAAATATATCAGTGGTGTGTTTTCCGAATTTTATGGAGACTGTGAACATTTTCATCCGTAGCTGAAATAAATTTCATCAGAGGTTTTAATTTAATTAACAGTAATGCAGTATTCGTGACTGTTACAACATTATTTTTTTAAAAGTACAATTCAGAGACGAAAATTTCAAATGATTTCAGAGAGGTAGGTATAGTAAACAAAAGGAGAGACAATTATTTGTATGTACATTTGAAATAAATTTCATCTGAGATTCCAGATTCATTTACAACGCACAGTTTTAATATTGTGAGTGTTGCAACACAAAAAAATTCCAAAAGCAGTTTAAATGCATTAAAAGAGACAAACAAATAGCGTGACAATATTACTGAAAAACGTGATGTTTCGCGTAGGTTATAATGCACGTTATAAACATTTACATTTATAAATGAAATGAATTTTATTTGCGGTTTCAGATCAATTTGCAGTGCACAGTTTAGTGAATTTGTTAGGTGAGTTTGAACAAGCAAAATTTGAACTAGAAAATTGGGAACGCTATCAAAGAGGCTCGTGAATAAAAGGAGCGTCAACGCTATTGAAAAAGGGTGATATATCGCGTATATCAGCTCGAATCTTGGTGGAAGCGTGGAGAAACGTTTGCGGAAAGTTTCGGCTCGGCAACAATTTTCGCATTAATTTTTCACGGAGAAATATTCGCCCAATAATGCTGTCTCTCGCGGTTACACGAACGTAAAAAAAGTGGCAAGCGCTGACCGTTCACGGAGATAAACGGCTGAAAGAACCGTTTTGACACGTTGACACGGCGATACATTCGGTGACTACTTCCATTTCCGTCCGGATCTGGATTAAAATCACGATACTGTGTATTTCTCTCTCTCTCTCCTTCTCTCCCTGTTTCTGTTTCCCCCACAGGCTATCTAAAAAATTGCTATAGGAACACTTTTCAACGAAAACGTTTCCTCGATATCAGTTTCTGTAACCCTGTATCCCCATTTTTCTGGCCGCCTGGAAATTATCGCGTTATCACTTTACTTCGTAAGCGAAGCACGAACGAAAGTATGATCCTCGAAAAAAAAACTTCAAGATATTTCTGCGAGCTGCAGACACTGCAATTCGACTGGCAACATGTTCCACGATGACGATTAAAATCGATGTCTGAACTGTTGAGTTACGACTCCGTGAATGATTTATGCTACCTGTCACCGTGCGTTTATCTTGTACAAATTGCAAAATGCATTTCGTATGGAAGTCGCAGGTACTGCAATCTTTAATCTACTTGTCGAAAAAGCAGGAAAAATTAAATTGCATCGTTTAATTTTGTAGTAACTGCACAAAAATTGCAGTTTGTTAATCATTCCAGAAACAACCAGAGATTCAAGGTCCTCGCAGAGACATACAGATAGGTAATACTTTATCGCCGTTTATGACGAACTCGCAAGATCGAGAGTATTTTTCTTCTGACATCATTTGATCCAAAGGGTTGCACCGGGGCAATCCATCCCTTCGTGCACCTGACTCTCGCTCTGCGAACGCAATACTTAACTGAAGCTCTGAAGACTATTAGCAAAACTTATCTTTTATTATATTTATTATGTTTTAAGATGTCAGACTGTTCTCAACTCATTAAAATGATTAAAAAGTGACATACAAATCTCTGTAGGTTCCGTTTCTTCGAATGATCTTCCAGCCTGTAACCGTGTTTCGAAACTAATTTAACACCCGGCGAACTTCACCAGTAAGTGTCAGATGTTGACGTGTAGTTAACTGAACAGTAGCTTGATCCCCTAAAACGTCTCGTAGAGCTAATTGAAGCCTTCATCGTCGGTGTCGAATTTTCGGCAGCGCGGAATCCGCGTGGTCATTATTGTCGGAAGTTTGATTAAGCTCTTAAAGGTAATTAGACCGGCTCCTGTATGAAACGGCTAGACAGAGGCTCGGCTGAAGTCCAGGTCTTGAACGACCGTATAATACAGGTAAGAAACAATGTGCTCTCCGTGTGCTCGAGAGCATTATCCTTTCGTTCTCTGTGCGTCTCGGGATACACAAGTAATCCGCTGTCCGGGGACTATGGAACATTACGTCTCTGTATTTCCTGGCCGGCTGATATCATTCTATACCTGCGTAGTGTGATGCACAATGCGGACACGAGTTTGTCGGATCCCTTTTAGTCGGCTACGAATTACTGAATTATTGAATTCGTCTTTCGTAATGAAAGCGAATATTACAACGAGAAATGCGACGCTTACGCTTGATCGATAATGACGAAACACGGTGTTCAAGTAATTTTTATCGACCCTTCGAGGCCATTAAATCGTGCTCGAAACGAGCTCAAGATCACGTCGAACGTTTGACAATTACACGTCCCCCCCCCCCTCCCGTTTGATCGTCGACAGCCATTACACCAAAAAAAGTTGCCAATTAAACTCGTTAAAAAGTCGCCCGAACGGGGATGTAGGAATGAATTGATAGCAAAAGTCCGTACTGAGTCAATTTTAACGAGCCGTGCTCGCGAACATGAAGCGTGCAACTAAAGGAAAACAAGTTAATTGCGTGGTGGAACTAAATGGTCTTCATTAATGACTTGTTAAACAAATTCTTGCATGACGCTTAAACTGAGTCCCGCGTTCCAAAATATCTTACGCTGATCTAGAAAAACGTTACAGCTCCATTTTTAAAAATGAACATTGCCCAGAATTTTTTAATTAAATATTTGATCTACGGTTTGTTTTCTGGTTCAATTATAATAGGTTTAACATTTTTAAGAACTCGTTTTATTTCCAGAAGTTAAACCAATTGACGCTCTTTCCTCCTAAACACTTTCAATTGCTTGTACATTTAAAATAGCAATATTCCCATCATGTGTTACATAAAATTGTAAATAGTCTACAGCCGATATCTAGAAGAATTATTTCAATTATTGCTTTCTTCTGATACATATTTAGAATTAGTATACATTCATTGACAAGTTGGTAGAAAATTGAATTGCACGAACAAGACGTGAAGAAATTTTGAGGTAGATAGTCGAAGATTCTGTGAAGCAACTTTGTAATCTTGTCATAAGAGAGCCATGATTTGGTGGAAGCAATCTCCACTCCTGAAAGAGATCGGTATTCTATTCGGACTAACGCGCAATAAATTAGCCATTAGGAACACAAATGTCGTGCAATTCCATCTCCGTTTTCTTTTGTCACTGGGAAGTGCATCCTGCCATTAATTCTAGAAATGGAGGATATTCGTCTCATCGAGGTATTAAATCATGGCATTACGACGATTAACCCTGACTGAGGCTAAGTTATAGTTGCTCACCCCGCATTTCACAAGTTTCTGAACGCACCCCGCTTATTCTGGTCTCCCCTTCTTCTTCCTTTTCTGCCGCCGTCTGACCGGTTATGTGTCAAAACTCTATGAAAAAGAACATGCCCATTCCGCTGAGATTGATATATTCATTATTTCCTATTTGCTGCTTATCATTTTTATTATTTCACAACTCCCGATACGGTTGCTGCAAGGAGTTCTTTCAAATTAACTTTTACCATCAAACAAACCATGTGAAGAATTGGTTACTCCAATAATAACAGATCGTCAATCGATCCCATGAAAAACGAACAAATTATTTAACCATTTATTTTACGATTTATTTTATTTAAAGATTTTTTCTGAAAAAATTAATTCTCTCCTCCAAAACCTTTCAAAATACATGGACGTATCAAATAGAATTTGAAAACCCAGTCGCATAATTGTCCAGCTCTTAAAAGCATTTAGCAACGAAACAATTTTCTACTTAATTCCAATTTCTCGGCATTAACGTAGACAATTTCCTTCGCTCAAAGCCGACTGCAGACGAAGACACAACGCATTTAAACAAGCAGCGAGCATAAACAAAGTCCACTTAAAAACGTCCATTTCTCATTCCAACGTATGTCGAAGACGTTAAGCTGGCAGCGGGTCTCACCAGGGGGTGTAACAAATTTTATGAAATTATACTATCAAATTCGCTCGAACTCGTACGCGTTTCAGGCAATCGTACCGTCGTTCTTGCCGTTTACAAGCGGTCATATAACCAGCGCACGCCTAATTCGCGTCATCAGTATGTATAGTGTTGCCGCGTAACAAAGGGATTTAAAACGGCCGCGCGCAATTCAGAAGTCTCGAATGAATATTCGGAGAGTACAAAGCGAGAGAGAGAGAGAGAGAGAGAGAGAGAGAGAGAGAGAGAGAGAGAGAGAGAGAGACAGGAGGGACCCTGGACAAGGGGCAGAGCGAAGCCGACAATGATGTCCACGAAATTCAGGCCCGTTGGAAACTTAAGAGCCATTCGTTATTTCGCGCTCGGCTCTGACCAAGGATGGCCGGGGCCGGACCGCTAGGTGGAAAAGAGATAAAACGATTAGGCGAGAACGAGAGACCGCTAGAAGGAAGCTCGCTGAATTAGGGAAAACTGTGCGAGTACGATTACCATCCTCCAATTTACTTTCCCCCGTGTTTTAGCGCGGTGGGTGGGGGGAGTACGGTCCTCCTAGGAGCCCAGGAGCAGCCGGATAGAGACAGAGACGTTCTCCCGAAAGCAATGCACGCAGTCGCAATACGGAGTTGAATTCAACCCCGGTAATTGGAAGCTTAGCGGGGGGCGGAATGTGAGCGCGCCTTCGAGAGGAGCTGGTAACCCGGTACACGCAATAATTTAAGCCGGAATTCGGAGGACAAACGCGAAAATAGTGAGAAACGCGGCCGGCCGCGAGGGGAACACCGGCCCACGGTTATCCGCTTAGCGCGGGCCGCTCGTGTCAAATCCCACTTTTCATCAATTTCCCAGCCGGGACCAAGCGGTCGGTCCACCAACCGTCCGCACTCGCCACGGATTCGTCCCTTTTCTCTTTCAAAATCGACTCGATGCCCTCTCTCTCTCTCTCTCTCTCTCTCTCTCTCTCTCTCTCTCTCACTCTATCTATCTTCCCATGTCTCGCGCTCTTAACTCGAACTTGAAACGCAAGAGGATAAAGTGTAATTGTTATAAATCGCTGGAATTATAGCGTTCACGATGCACTAATTCGAATTTCCTAATACGTAGAGCCAAGCAGTCTGAACTCGATCGAGAAACACACGAGAATAATATATAATTATAATCGCTTTTATTGGAATTACCGCACTCCTGATGACCCCTATCGGACATCGGACATACGGTTGATCCGCAGTGGCTTCTATCCGTAATTCAAAATGATTGCAGTACGAGCATGAGTTAATTATTCAGGGATCATGTGCTACTGTCAGTTTCATTTTCTACGAAATATGCAACAAGATTATGTACCGAGGTGCTGAATTGTGTGAGAATAAAAGCAAAGACGACGAGTCACATTTAATGCAAATTCGTGCGCCATTATTTGGGATCAGCTACTTTTTGTAGCATGTATTTTCTGACTTCTTGCTTCATTCACATTTTCTTCCGAAATGTCTTTGCGTAGCGTAACAGGTCAGAACAGAACGAACATCCGTAAAAACGCTGAACAATTTGTTATACGATTGTGTCTATCAGGGATAGAAAAAATTTTTTTTTCTCGTTCCCATTCGTTTCATCTCGTCGGCGTGACTTAACGAACTGGATGCGAACCGTGTCGGTAAATAAACTCGACGCGAAAAGCTCCGGTCTCGGAAGACAAGTAGTCCGTCGCGGTGACAGAATCGCTGGCGCCCGGCGCCGTAGCGGCGGTTTCTAATATTAGAATCGTAAGACATCCAACCTTTTTACCGGTGGCACGCCGCGGGCGATATAACAGATTTTGCATTGTGTCTGCCGGCGCACAAAGCGTCCTCGAGTCAAGCTTCCCCGGGGCGATACAATGCCAACCAACAAGCCACCTCCGTTATTCCTTCTTGAAGCCCCGGCGCCCGTAAACTACCTGGAGAACCGTTTCTCATGCTCACCTCCTACGCAATTTCTATATCTGAGTTCCAGCTTTGTCGGCAAAGATGTAAAGCCACGAACAACACCGGGGGATTAAACGAAACGTTTGACAAACTCCGGGGCATCCGCGCGACTGCGGCGCCGCGCTCCTGGAGGCTGTGCGCGGCGACGAGTGGCTTGTGATTAATAACCGAGAGCCGGCGAAACGATGAGAAACCGGCTTGTAATGAGAGCGACGGAACTCTTGCGGGGAGGAACTGTACCGTGAAGGATTTTTCTTCCCCGCTTCTACGCTTTGACCGACGTCTGTCGTCGCGATCCTAATGTACCGTCGTGATAGAACAAATTCACGGAAAGGGAAATTAAGTGTCGCGGCATTCGTAATGTTGTTTGTCTACCTGGAATCTCAGATTTTACTCTTGGTTCTTCCCCATCTAGTCTACAGTTTTCTTTGAAGAACAATGTCGAGCCGAATAGGTACATTCGTTCGTAATAGGTCGAGTGCCGTCCCGAGCCATCGTCTTATATCGTCTTATAACTGAAATACGAATTTTTAAAGCAGTTTATACGTATTCAAGAAACAATGTTTTATCGTTCCATTGAATTATTTCTGCCAGAAATATTGGCATTTAATTATTTTTATAGAGTCGTTTTACGATTAGCTACCATAACTCCGCACAGAGGTTTATTATGTCAACTGCGGCCAGTTTTCCAAAAGGATATTCGTCATGATATTCCTCGCGGACACGCAAAACGGTCTCATCCTGAATTACGTCGACACTAAACCGTGAATCGCACGGGGGAGTCACCCTTATCGTTAAGGACAACACCCCTGATTATCATCATCGTGAACATTCGGCTGGATTACTCACACCATAAAGATTTATCGTGTCTCCTTCCACTGGATTAGCTCCAGAAAGGGTTTAAAAAGTCATTTCAATATTTGTCTCTTTTTGTCATGTTTTTAACTGTCTTTTTTGTCTCTAAAATCCTCTATTTCATTTATCAAATGCTAGTTCATTAATTCTAAAAAAATTTGTTTTAGTGTTATATGAATATGTACGACCCCAACACTAACTCTATTCTAATTAGACTGCCAGTGGAAATGTTCATAATCGAATCGAGTCTATGGGGTCAATCAATTTTGAAAAGATACGAGTTTTACTAGCGAATTTTTATGTACTTGATTTTGCTGAAAATCTACGAGACATTCCATAGTTCTGGCCAACAGAGTATTTACCTCTACATACCGTATAACCATTGCCGAAAAGTTCATCTAACTGCAATTACTCTAGAATTATTGCAACTAAAAAAATTCATGGCACGATTGAAAATACCTCGACATTTTTAGAAATTAAATTTCTCAATCTAGTCTTTTAAACGTTCAGTATATAGCATGAGCACTGGTCACGTTTTTCCAATTTCGAGATAAAGTCATTGTGAGTTTACTTTGATTTAGTGCCGCCCACAGTAAATTATGAAGACCGTTACGTTACCATAACTCTTTCGACTGTCATTTTCGTTTTGTAACGCGTTCAAAGTGGCTAATTCCAAGAAAGGGAGAAATAGGGCAGTAGTCGGGAAACACGCGAAAGAATGGAAAGGGGCGAGCACGTGTGTGGGGATATGATTTATTTAGTGGACGAGAAAGGTGAAGATCACGCGAAAGAAAGTTAGAGAGAACCACTGTCATTCGTACAAAATATAGGGAATTCCTTAAACTCTCGAAAAATTTATTCAAATACTCGTAAAACATGTTTCCTGTTTTATAATCAGATTTTATACATTCATGACAGAAATGGATAAAGCTAAAAACGGTATTAAAAGTATTATTGTATTAGTTTCAACCCACTAAAATTATTTTAAAAAGAAGTAAATGTTTATAGATTTGACAATTTTTTTTCCCCCCAAAAATCGGTCTACTTACAATTATATTATAATTTATTTCGTAACTGATATCGTAGATTAATTCCTATTCTAATACCATTCAAAATAATTAAATAACAAAAATTACATTTAAGTCGAGGGTTCATTGCATTGAAATTTTTAACTAATTTTTCATTAATATTTCAAAGGTACAGTGCAGTCGTTCACGTGAAAGCGCATACGACGTTAACAAAAATACTTCGTGATTAAATTGGACTCATTAATCTAAAATACATTTAATATCCTGAATGGCCGCGGTGTAAACATTACATGATAGATATTGCACACGTTAATAAACATAATGACGTTACACGACAACATTTCCACGGCAGGTACTATTTAATCATCTACAGATTGCATTTAATTTCGTGCTGTGGATTTTCGAAATTTCAATATTTTTTATAGAAATAAAAGTAAATCATTGGAAAATTATCTTGAAATTTCTATTTCAATCAAAGTAGTCTATTTATAAATTTTCTGTAAATTTATGCTGACAAGCCTGATTGTAGAATTCGTTACCTGATTGAAGTAAGAGGACTCGAAATACAGTGATTCCTCTATATATGTCGCCAAGGCTTGGATGATAAACGTCGCGGAATTATCCCCACTACCGCGGGGAGGAAACACGAAGCTCGAGAGACCTCGGACGCCGAGGAGTGTAAACATAACACGGCTTGGGTATGTCTCTTGGACGATACATGACGCTGGCAAGACCTGTGTTGTTGACATATATCGAGAATTCACTGTGAACCACTCTGCTTCTAAAGAGGCACTAAAGAATCATGACAGGCTCGCCTCTAGACGAATTAATGAACCTCGTGTTTCCGCTAACGAGTTTCCATTTTGCCGTTCTGCTATCAATTATCCAATCGAAAAGAAACGGCAAGTTTGCTAATCGCGCGCGAAATACGAGCTAGTAAATCCTTCAACTCTCTCGGACTCGTGCTTTCAGGAAGAATCAATTCATTCGTGGAGACTTCCACTGCTCTGCAATCCCATCGATTGACCTTCTTAACACCCAGGTCACGTCAATCTTACTTAGAATTAGTTACGCTTTCTTGTTGTAATGCGGTTTTATTAGCATTGATAACGACCCTTGATAAGCCATTAAAGATCCGCAAATATTATTAACTCTGCATTCCTCCGCATCTCCGAAACAATTCCATGGAAACCAGACGCTCGCTTTTCATCGCTCGTAACTGCCGTGAGAAAGTGATCAATGTAACGTTAATTTACATTCCTACGCTGATTCATTCAAATGCACAATATTCCAAATACAGGTTTCATAGTTTATCGAGATTCTGATTAAATCTCAATAATCACGTATATTGTAGACACTATATTTTTCGAATGTCCAAAATTATTTTTGTTCTTTCTTTTTACGTCATTCGTATATCGTGCTATTAAATTGTATAAAATGGTGCCAACGAACTAAAAATTATTTCTGCTTGTTCATAAAGAACTTGGCTTTAAAAAAATCTATACACTTTCATTCTTTTTATTATCCAGTGTATCGTCGTTTACATTTTACGAATTAAAATATCTTTCAGTTCAACTATTTGTACAAGATAATTTTGAAAAACTTTTTTGAAAATTGTAGTTTTCTTATTGGTACTTTTATGTATCCTCTCGAAGCTTTTAGCAGAAAAAGAAAAATTCTCGGCAATTTTTAACAGGCATTCAATCATCCCATTAATTTTGTAATGGTATTAATAAAGAAAAATTATTCCAGAAAACGCGTAATACACGATGCTCAGCAAAATAATTTGTTCGTTCATCAGTCGGATAAATCTACGACGATGTAAGTCTTTAGTGTAATCGTAGTTTCTTTGCGGCAAGTGCCTCCTCGCAGTTTATCAAGACCACAAATCACGCGAAGTCGACAAGTTATTATTGTTTCGATTAATGGTTCCAGCGAAGACCGATGAATTACTGGCGGAAGGTGCGAAGTATTCGGTGCAACTGTCCAAACACAGAAGCATTTGTTCGAAAGGAAGGATCGTCGGGCGAGCAGAACGGTGGATCATCGCGATCTTGTCTTCCGCGAATTCTATTTCCGCGCAGCAGGCGCCACGTGCTGCTCACTCGTAAGTTAACAGCCGGGGCTCCGGGGTGATTAAAATTGATCCGCCCACAACCGCGGGGGAAGTATGAAGGGTTCCGTTGTAATCGTTGTAAAGATTGCGAGGAACAGATAAGATGCCCTCGCTAAGTGTTTCGTCGGGAATTATGAGTTTACCAGCTCAATTATTCTAATTTACGGGCTCCCGGTTAATTTACTAGCTTCGGCCGTATTAAAATGTTTACAGGATTTTTGCGAGCCAGCTTGGTTGTAACGTGAACCACACAATCCATTTAGATAAGAAATCGCCGAGGCAACAATTACTCGCGGCCACCAGAAGGTTCAAATTTTTCAATTTCTTTGTTGAATGGTCTAATTAACATACCAGCTCACCTTCTTACTTTCTGACGAAGCAGGCTAATTGTTCGGGCACTCTACAAATGGCTGTTTCAGCTGTGAACCTTGTTACATTATGTTGGTTTTTAAACTGGTATTTAAAGTATGTTTGTGTTGGGGATTGCTGTCTCCCCTACACGAATGGATACGATGAGTATTATTTTTGAAAATATTGCACCTTCTTTTTTTTTAATCATTGGCTCTTTGCGTATACTTTGATCTATTCTTAAAGAGAAGTTGTCCCTGCAAGTAACTCACAAAACAACATTTATTAGACGAAAAAGAAACATATTAATTCATTAATAGTTTCGAAAATTCACGTGCATAATTTAAAAGAATTCTTTTAGAAATGCGTTCTCTATATGTCCCATTATGCAGATCCCTCGCGTTCCAAAGTTATTGCACACGTTTCAAGCAACCTGCAAACCGGTAATCGGAGCAAACAGGCAAACATGAGATTAGCATTTGAAAAGAGTACAGAATACAAGCGAATGAGTGCGATGACATAAAATAGTTTGCGTTTCAATGGTGCCACGTGTTAACCACGTTGAAATATGCAGGCCGTGTAAGCAGGCGCGAAACTTCTGTTTAAATAGAAATTATCTGAAGTGTGCCGTTTAAAGTCGGAGTTGCGAGAACGAGTTATTTCCAACAGCATAATTATAAACTGCTATTATTCGATTCCGGAGTAGATACACGAAACAATTTATACTTTTTGCGTTCGTGCTGATAATAAGCTTGTCGGATCTATGCCGCCGCTTTTTGTTTATGTCACGTGGAAATTACACAGAAACGTGCACTAAGTACAAGCGGTGCATTCTAATTAATTAATCTTTCTGCATTTGTCCGTCCAAATAAATAATTCTCGGCGGGTGGAACTCGCAAGACTTGAAAATAACATTCGTGGACTTCGCAAAAGATTCCTCAAGGCACAAAGAATGCCATTTCTTATTAAAATTATTAAGGTTAAATGTATAATCGTCCCAAATTATTAAAATTATTAAGGAAAGATTTAGATTTTTGTTTAACTTTTGTTGCTTGCAATTGATTCAAACAATTTTTATTTTACCCAAAGATCAACAGCGACGTTTATCCAAAGGAAGGTGTGTTCAAGAGTATCAAAACAAAAATTGAACCGTAAGGATCCGAACGAGACTAGTCACGACTGGCATGAAACCGTCAGAAGCGTCCTCAGAAATGCTTTCGATCCGCCTATAAATCCCGGAGATTAAATTGTTTTCTTCATGGATATCGAGGGAACGTTTCCGCGTGACAAATTGCGACTGCCGATCTGTTTCATTCGATTCGAAACAGTTTCAAGGTTCGAGCAGTCCGGTCCGATCTGACTAGTTCAATCTGTTTCAAAGCTAGAACTATATTTAGAGGCCGGCCACGAATATTTATGCGGCTGCCTGTAGCTATAGATCGTGGAAAAATTACGAGCGAGAGGGAAAACTCGTCTCGGCGGAATCGCATCAATTTCTAAACGCGGACATCGGTCTGCTCGAACGAGCTCGTCTCGTCGATGTCGCGGCTGGCTCCCGCGGCGACGATCTCGCCGCGAGAGTCACGGGAGCACGTGTGCACGATGTTATGACGCTCGTAGCACAATGACAGCACGCGGAAAAATTGGAAAGAGAAAGACGACTGCCGGAAAAATACTAGACCATCGTGGAACGCTCCGATTTGTTCCTCGATGGCAAACTGGAACCGATCGGGAATCTGTCGGGTCGAAATTCGAATTCAAATAGAATATCTAATTCTACTTATTCTTAACCTCCTGGACATGCCGTACTGACTCCGTGGAGTATTTCAACATTAATTACAGTAATCAAACGACTAAAAGAAATCGTACATCAATTTTTAAGATGTAGTTGTGAAGCTGTAATCCTTCGGCTGTAGTTATTGTACTATTTGTTTTTTCAAACGAGCACTTTTTAGTATTTTCCAGCAAGAAAATTCCTCAAAGTGGTCCACTGTGTGTACTTCTAAATAAGATACTCGTCTGAAGAAAATGTACATTAGTTTCATCGGAAAAATTCGTAAAAATCAGATATCACCTTCAAACTTTTACTCAGGCGTTGTCACGTCCAAACGGATCGAATTGCCACGAAACTAATTCACCAACAATACCTGTTTGTCGACCGCGAGTGTCCGTAATAAAGATTTCAAGAGAATCGAGAAGCGAGCTGTCCCGCCGCGTTTATCGGGCGAAATAAACTGCAAGTTTTCCAAGCGTGCCGTTTTTCCTGAAACGACGGAACGCTTTTCCTCGGTCGTAACCTCGTGTGATATATCGGAGTGTTCATACGCCATAACGTGTTTGCGCACCTTCTCCATTGGTTTACGACCGTCGAAGACTTCGCCCTTGATTTATCGCAGGCCGATACTTACGCCGGCACGTACCTGTGTACCGAACCGCGTGTTTTAATTTTTCTATCTGTTGCAAGCACGATCTGGCAATTAAACACCCCTCTCCGACGAATTTTTTACACGGCACACACGTCAATTAAAACAAAAGGAAAACAGCGCGAGCCGGCCATAAAACCGTTGTCGTACAAGCGACTTTCGCGTATTAATCACTGGCCTCGATAACCATCGCTCGAAAAAGCACGAACTTCGAAAGAAACGCTGCCCCACGTGACCACCCTAATAGTCACGTTCGCGTGTTATTATCGTCTTCCCTTCTGTTTTTTCATTAGACCCGACCGCGAATGAGCGGTTTTAATAAGAACGTCCGCCCGGCAGGCTCTCCTTCCGCGTCCGTTTAGTTTCCATTTGTGCGGTTTCCTTCTGCCTATACACTTGAAAATAATTGTACATTCCTAATCTGCACATTCAAATGTCAATTCCTATTATGTTCCTATTTGCTATTATGTCCACACGACCAACCACATCAACGGCTCGGTAGTTCTTGTTTCCTACAAAGTCACTCTGTATAATATTCGAACACTTTTAAAAATACGTCAACTTTTTTAACATTGGACCGTACCACTTAACGTTTAAACAAAAGGTGTACCATCAACTTCACAGTGACGCGAGAGGGCTTTATACCACCAAAGTTGGTCCCCATTTTTGTTTCATAAAAGAGTGAAAAAAATCGTAAATCAATTTTTAAGATGGCATTATACAGAGGAAGTTTAGATCGTCAAATCAGTGGAAAATTCATTAAGGAAAGAAATGTTTTAATGTTTCTACAGAGGTTTCAATTTATAGCATTGTTGAGGAGAAATGAGCCTTCAGAAAGCCGAATCGCCTAGTTTAAAAATGAGTCCAAGTTTAACGCTACGCGATTGTTTCTTACAAAATTACAAGAGAACATCGTCAATTTCGCGAGAATCAGAAAGTATGCAAATACTTTTTGTATCCAATGTATGTACATACTTATCTGAAAACTTACACAGTCGTCCGTTGCTTTCTTCGCCCGGTTTTTATAGGAACGTATCTACGGTGTAAATAAGAGTTTGCTGTAGATTCTTTCGCAGCTTCTGCGTTTCCCGATCTCGATCGCAATCATCTCTCTATTTCCCCTTTTATATTTAATCACCTCCTCATCTTCCACCGATTCGCTTTATCGTTGACCAGATCGCCCTTTTTCCTGCGTGCCACCCCTTTCCACGCTTCTGAAAATCTTATCTCCATCTGACTCGACGGCGGACGTGTCTCTCTATTTTCCAACCCTCCCCCCACCCACCCCGCCCCTCGCCACGGAAATCTCTCCACCCGAACCCCCATCGGTCTCTGTTCCCCGGGGGTCGCTATCGCGTCTGATCACGGGCTTTCCTTCGGAAAAGCATTTTCGCGTGTGACAACGCCGGCGAACGCGCGATCCATTGATAAAGATGGCGACTTCCGGCGGCCGGTGAACCGCACGCCCGCAAAAAGCCCTCGCGTGTTTCGTCGCGCAGCACGATCCTGCTCCACGGTGAAGCCGATCGTGAATCTAATAGGTCAGAAATCTGGAAATCAACTTTGACATTTTTTTTCGAAATAATCTCTCTATCGACAAGTGAGTGCAGCCGAAAAAGTCTCCAACCTTTGACATTTCGTAGACGAATATGTTGGGTCTTTTTTATCGAATAGGATGCAGTTTTATTAACAACTGTACTGTGACGTAAAGCTTAACAACTACACGTCGTGCGGATTTTATGCATTTATAACGAAAAATGGGTAGACCGAATACAAAACAGTGAAAATATTTGAACCGTTTGAAAATACTGTTGTGAACGGTGGTGGTGTACAATGTTACTGAGCGTCGTAGAAAATTTTCGGCATCGAGGAAGGAGGGTGGAACAC
Organism: Halictus ligatus; assembly: GCA_028454255.1. Classification (NCBI taxonomy): domain Eukaryota; kingdom Metazoa; phylum Arthropoda; class Insecta; order Hymenoptera; family Halictidae; genus Halictus; species Halictus ligatus. Next base: position 8,357,226 of record CM052140.1, read on the forward strand.
AGCATTTAGTTTCGCAACATTATGCTCCTGCGACGTTTAGCGAAAATTCCCGGCGAATTAGAAGCCGAGCGTAAAACGACCGTAAAGGAATAGCAGCGTGAGAAAAAGAGTTACCCCTCGTTTACTGACACTTATGCCCACGGAAGAGCTAGCGGCTAAAAGCCAGCTATTCCTCTGTTCTTTTATAAAACACGAGCCGAGAGGGGAAAGAGATACGAGGAGAGAGAGAGAGAGAGAGAGAGAGAGAGAGAGAGAGAGAGAGAGAGAGAGAGAGAGAGAGAGAATCAGGGAGCCCGTGGCATCGGACAGGAGACACCGCGCAGCGTGTCCCCGAAGGTGGAAGCGAAAAGGACGACGGAGAAAAAATCAGGAAATGAGATAGGGTAACTGGCGCCGGGGATCCTCCGTACAGTGGCGTGGCCAGCTAGAAATTTTCGGGTGGGACGCCCACGCGAGCACAGCGCGAGGAATGCAAATGGAAAACAAACCGTCCACCGACGGTATATCACCGGTGTCACCGGTAGTTTTAGTTTATGCTGCATGCATAAGCGGTGTTTCGCGTCAGAAGTCCCGACGTCCGATGCGATTCTCGGTCCTCGGGTACAACTTCGTCGGACGCCCCCTTTTTTCACGTTCACTTCGCCGAGGTTAAAGCCGTACTTCAAACTCTGTTTGCCAGCTGGCCGGATATACAATGCGTCTTCTGATTATTTTTACAAACTCAAAGAACGAGAGAATTGTTAATTGGACTGCGGCGTTTACGCATTCATTGCAAGCCCGAAGGCGTGGGATGGGAAAATGAATGTTTGGTAAAACTTCTGTTCACCTACTGGTTGGTCGAGGTGCTTCGGGAAATTCTTATGATTAGCGAATCTTCGTGCAAAATAAATCTTGTCTGCATCGGAAGAAAAACCGAACAGTAAGTTTTTCCTTTCTTTCAGTAACTTCAGGAATATTGGGGGCACGGGGCTCCTTGAACAGCTTGAAAAATATTACATTTGAGTTGTTTACTATCTGCAAAAAATTGTCAAAAAATTTGTTTGTACATTGGTAGAAAAGAACTGTGTGTAATAAATTGAAAGTACTCCACCAACGTGCTTAAATCGTTTAAACGTTTCTGCTATGTCGCAATTCACGCTTCTGTTGCATAAAATCCACAGTCCGATAATTACACGGGCATGATTTAAAGTAATTACGCGCGTATCAGATGTCAGTTCACTATAGTTTGAAATATATATCCGGTGCTAATAAACTGTAGGCATAAATTATAATCATGGGGACGCGATAAACAATACCAGTCTCGATTGCCTCGTTTACAACAGCATGTTGGATTGAAACTTTATGGGCAGAGCGCAATCGTCGCCGAGTGTTTGTCATACAGGGATTCATGAAGACAAGTTACAGCGTCTCGATGGCGCGGGATTCCACGCAAAAACTGCCGCAAATGCCTCAATTAAGGCGCACTGAATGTACTCGATATAAACTCGTTTATTGCGAAAAAGGCGACTGCGAGGTTGCGCTCCGGATGCATAAGCTTTGTGCGCGCATACGTGATACACGGCCGACGTAAATCAAGTCAATCGTTTCAACGATGAAGCATCAGCTGGTGTTCATTTATTATGCACAGTCATATGAAACTTTCGGCACAGCAGCGTGACGGTAATTTCTCGCACTCGATTACTATGGAAAAAGACTTGCCACGAGATTATGCTCCAAACAGAGAGTTACGGAATAGAAAATGTATAGGCTGGCGTGCGAAAATATTCGAGCACAGTTGCTAATTTTGAATGAAGAATCATTCGAACGTCGCAGGTCTTTTGATTTTTATGGCCTTTTCTGTTAGCTTATTAATGTTCTTACAATTGCACGAGGTATTAAATGCTACTGTTGCTCGACGCGTGTTCGCATGCAGCGATTAATACAGCGAGAGGAGCTGTAAGAAAACGCTAATTAGAATCTACGCCATGAACGACGACAATGCGCACCATGTTCTACGTCGCCCAAGAACGTTATGAAACGTAATTGGCCGAAATTGGCCGTAAAACGAAATTCGCATTGTTCCAATTATTGCAGAATAACAGAAAACTGGAACTGTACCGGCATGAGCATTCGGCTTCATATAAAAGTTCTAATATGACAAACTCTGTTAACGAAATTGATTTGAAAAAGGTTGAAACTGTGCGGATGAACCGTGATTCAACCAATATCCATCGTTTAACGAAATGCCAATTGAATTAGCGCGTATATTATACGGTTAGTGGAAGAAACAAGTTGTAATAATTCCAAATGATACGAGTTGGGGCTTGTAATAAACATTGCTGAAAATTTTAACTCGAAATTGGAAAAAAATCTGTCATATCTGACATTCCACGCTGAATCCATCATTTTTTGAACGTCCTGTCAAAGACTTTGATGAAACCGATGTAAAGTGTAGTCAATGTGAATTGCAGGGAATTGAAGTAATTGCTTTGCCAATATTGAATTTATTTGCAAAATAAGAGACTGAAAAGTTCGCTTTTACCCTCTCGTCGCAGTGAAAAGTAGAAAATAATTGTTGCGTACGAAAGTGTTAGTTAAATAATGTTTGCTCAGTCTCGATATTTAGGCACGTTATTTTTGTTGTAATAAGATACTTATTTTTTCCTTTCCCATTTATGTCGTCTGAGAGGAATGAGAAAATTCAATGATAAAAACTAAGACTGGCTTACAGAAACGTAATGGATAAAAATTGTACAAAATGTTCTTATCGCTTTACCGAATTTTATCTCTTTTCTTTTCATTTCTGTATGACGTGGAAAGAAAAATCGAACAGGTATCGAACGACGTCAAGAAAACATGGATTGAGGACCCTGAGCGACACCATCTTGACATGCTCAGGATAAAAATGCTAATATAAGGGGCGGCACACACAAGAAGCCTTAATGCACCGCTAACAATTTGTAAGTGCATGCCAATCATCGTTTCCGTTTTGTTATATCCTCGCAAGGAAAATGATAGTCGAAACCGAGGGCCCCAGAAGACAGTAAACGCAAATGTTGCCAGTGATGCCAGCAATTTAGTGGTTTTAGTGCTTCAAAGGGATTGCACCTTACCTGGTTAACGTTCCGGCGATGCAGCGAGAAACTATCAAGGGGATAAACTACTTTGAAGGCTTAATGTCGACGCGAAACATCTTAATAGCTTAATCGTCGATAAATATATACAAATTAGGGTGGCGAGGGGCTCAGTTAAGTGGCTCAATTAAAACACACTTTCGATGATAACCCCTTCGCCGTTTTCGTAGACGTGAACCAGCATGGTAATTCCGATGCGCACGTGTCGTTGGCTTCTACTATAACGACCTTATCGGATGTGTTACCCAATAAGCAGTTTATACGACGCCTAGAGCCTACGAAAAATTTTGGAGCTTGCAAACAAATTCTAGAACCAATAGGAATTATTCCAAGGTTTTCCCAAAAAATGTTGAGCTTTGCAAAACGATTTTTCAAGAGCTCATGGCAGAAAACGTGTTTCCAGAAAAAGTTATGTCATATAGGAAGAATTGTAGGGCTTAAGAAAAATGTTCTGGGTGCTCTGCAAACATTGCAGACAAAACTTATAAACTACATAAAAATAATCTAGGGCCTAAGAAAAATTTGAAGGTATGGGAGAAGTTTTTAGGGCCTATGAAAGAAATGTAGTCCCTCTAAAAAGATAGTAGGGCCTATGAAAAAATTTTCTGAAATTTGAAAAAGGTTTCAGAGGTTTAAAAAATCTGGACGCTCTACAGAAATTATAGGACCTAGGACAAAATTGTAGGGCCTGCAATCTATGGAGAACGTTTAGAATCTGCGAAAAAAAAAAGGATAGAATCCATACGTAAAACATTAGGACAATCAGTGGTACCTAAGAGGAAAGGTAGAGAATTATGAGTCGACAAGAAAAGTACACCGTGATGTGCACTTTCCAAGGGAAACCGTTCCTTTATTAAATTTTGTAACGTGTCTCGCGTCATTGCCAAATGTATACATTACTACGCGAGTTACTTGTTATTCGGGAGCGGTGAGTATTTTAATGCGATTATGGTAACGTATGTCGTACAGTGATATCAACGGTATGTAGCGCCGTGGTACATGCTATTGCCTTGTTCGCAGTTTGAGGGGATTGAATATGTAACGTTACCGCTGCGACCAGAATGTCAAGAAGGAAAATTGAGATCCATCGGTATATTCCGAAACTTTGCAACCTTTCCCGCCGCGTTGATCTTGCAATTAACGATCTCGTGTTCGTTCGAACTCTCTCACTACTTCAATAGAAGCTCCCAGAACGTTTCACGCCTATGCGACTGTTAAATGCATTATTATAATCGGCAATTACACACACAAAAACAAAGCGGATATTTTAAATAGAATTGTCAGAAGTACAGTACATTCAGTAGATACTAGTATGAGAATTTTTCGTCATTCGAATAATTTTTCAGCCAAATGTCATTAAATTTTTGCTATTCCGACCACTGCGTGCCGTGGTTACGAAAGGAAGCGGAGATTCAGGAAAAAAGGAAACAGTGCCGTACTAATATCGAGTTTCCGTTAATCTATTCGCAGGGCCAATACCGAAATGCCGCTGAGTTCGCGACGCAGGAAAACTGCGAACTCGGTGTGCCGAGTTTGCTTGCCGCGAAGCAGCGAGTGTATCGGCGACACGTATCCCTGGCGCGGCTCGGCTTTGCGCGGTTTTCGGTATCTTCGTGGAAGTATATGTATTTGCATGCAAATATTTAATTAAAGCAACGCTAGTGGCAGCGACATATCTGCCCGTCTATGGTATGTCCGTGCATCTGTGTTCGGCAGGGGCGGCTCGTCGCTGGGAGGGAGGATCGCGGTGCCCCGCTACTGTAAATATATGATTATGCATGAGGTTTGGCGGTGCTGAGTGCACTTTCACGGTCGTCGTACAGTCAGCCCGACGTATTAACCAGCCGCCGTATTCCGCGGCTGATGAGATATGACATTTTAACGAAACCAGCTGCGATACGCTGATTCGGCTGCTGCGCAAGTAGGCTTCAAGTAACTGTCCGCCGCAATGCCGCTATGGACACTTCAATGGTCGCGACGATGCTGGAGCATGCTGCTTACGATTAAACGCGCCAATCGATGATCAAGACACATTATAAACCTGTGGGCACTTCTTAAAGATCGATACAGCGTTTACTCTATATATGTCCGAAATGCTTAGTCGACAGAAGTCCCAGAACTATCTCCACTGTCGCGGGGTATACCACGTAATAGGGACTATGAACCGAGGCCTCTACAGCTTCGCTGTCCTTTTCTCCGTTCGGCCTAGGTATAGTATGATGTAGAATAGGTATGATTAGGGTAAGTTTAAGTCACCAGTTTGCTGAATTTTTAAAAATATCAGAAAACACAAAATTAGGGAGGGTTTAAAGGGGATTGAATTTGGTAATGAATATGAAAGTAATGTTTAATAAACGAACGGAATAGGCTAAAAAGATGACAGACAATGTGGGTGGTTTGTAAAAATCGGTATTCTCGCTATATCTTAGTGTCACAAGTCCGAAAAACAGGTGATTTCAACTGGTAGAAGCAAGCACATGGCTGCGACACATATAATAGACTAAATTATGGTATAGAACTGTAATGTAACACTTTACATTTGTATTACAGTATTATTCTTGGCGAAGGAGATATATGGTGACTATAAAATCGACAGGGAGCTAAAATACTCGTGCTTCGGGTTTTCGAATAAAAGAATTGACAGAAATACGAGGTGTAAAGACCGCGGGTCCTAAATTCTATTTCTGTCCAATGCTTTCTCTGTTTCTATTAACTCTTGTATGGCACCACGAGTGAAATTTCTCCGAATGTGAATTTTCTACTAATTCTACTGAAAATTATCCCTTTTGGTGTTTGTTGAGATATTTAATTAAGTTACCAATAGCGGCGATTTGCTTATGGAACGGAACAGTTTTCGCTCGTGAAAAGAATTGTACACACTGTTTAATTGCGAGAGGACTACGCGTACACTATTCCTGCCATAGAATAATAGACTATGCTATACGCTACAATTTCCCGCGACTGTAACTCTCTGGGGACTAACTCTCGAGAATGGGAACGACGGCTATTGAGGATTCGGTTCCAAGTCCACGTTCACGAGCGAAGTTCTGCTCTTGGGAATACTTTTATAGTGACACTCTCAAGCGGTTACGCACCGTAACATCGTTAAAACCTGCCGCACGTTGTATCGCAGTAAATATCAAAATAACGCATGAACAATTAAATTTAACAATTAGCGAGCCTCGTGATATGAAAATGTAAATTTCGCCGCAAACGTGTCCCGTCTCACAGGTGTTAGAAACCGTTCATCACTGTTACACCGACAGAGATATTATTAAATCTTCGTATTTCATAATCGTATTAAATTGATGGTATGTCCCCAGCTGTTCGAGCTGCTACATGTTCGTCGTCTCATTAAATTTCAGCGTGAACATTTAACAACAATCGAATACGAGACCGTCCGACCTCTCGTCGGAATAAAATTCATTCTTTTTTATCTTCTGCGAAAGTGGATGCGACGTTCGAAGAAACTAGCCGCTCGCTGGTCACATTTTATTACTGTTTACAAGACCGCGTATTGCAGAAAGGTTCAATTTCTCCAATATTAAAGGAATCGGGCGAGAGAACTCGCGGAATCACAGGAATCTCGCAAGACACGCAGTCGTCTGTTACACTGCTGCCAATAGTGTCTTTGAAGTTTCAAATCATCCCCCGTCTCGTATATTTGCGAGATAGTCGCTGGAGCAGCAGTTTCATGTTCTCCTGTGAACGTATCAATGCGAAACGCAAATAACAAGCAAATTTAAAGCGCGCGATACCGACCGGCATAAAGCGAAATTGGCTGTTAGAATAAATACGAGGCACAGTGGAACGGGTCACCTATTCTCCTTTTTCTCATACTGCATTGATTCTCTATCGTTCCTCAAGCTATGAAAAATTAATACCAAAAAATTTGATCACTATGCTCACGAAACCGCTAAATTATTTCTACAACTCTACCCCTGGTATTGTATGCCAGGAGGGTACTATTAAAAAACAATAGTTCTCACGGAGGAACCTCAAAAATCTCGTAACAAAGAGTTGAGGAAGTTCCGGGAATGCAAATCAAGAAACAAGAATAGAAATTGCACACACGGAGATCTCTTGGACAATTGTTTTGACCTGACTGTGCTGAACTGAAACTTGACCCAAATATATCGTATTTTCTTGAAATGTGTAATTCCCGAGGTCATTTGCAGCAACTTTTCCCTTTGCGAGAATGTTCTACGCGGCTTCGTTAAGAAGTTATTAACGAAAAAACACGGACCAATCGGAGCGCGGCTACCGCGAACCGATCCCGGCTCGTCCAATGCATTCGCCAATACCTGCTGCAGCCGCGCTCCGATTGGTCCGTGTTTCTCCTTAACATCTCCTTAACGAAGTCGCGAAGAACACTTTCGCAAAGGAAAAAGTTGCGCGAAGTAACCTGAGAAATCACTTTAAGGAAATATATTTCTGGGACACCGTGTAAAACTTTTTTTTTATTCTTTGACTTATACCACTTACAAAATTACCGGCGCATGTACAGCACCCTAAATCCTGAACTTGTTTCTCGTCGTCCAACGTACACAGTCTTCTCCTGGAAGACTCATAAAAATGACGCGTTATTAGTACGATCCCAACAAGACGCAGCTAAATCAATATCGCCCGCTCTTTCTGGGAAGTCTCATCGACATCTCGTCCCGTATGCGTCCGACTGAATTCTGCGTATCAATACATCGAGCATGCACGCCAGCCTGGTCAGCTCTCCGTGATATACCTCGTATGATTGATCCCCTCTAGCAGGAAAACTTTCTTCTCGCTCTCGCGCTGCCTTTATGCTTGGGGTGCTATACGTCCGGCCATTTGCGGTCTACATCTGTTTCTCTGTTCTCGTCTCCTTCGCTACGGTGATTTATAGGTCATGCTTTTAACTACGATCCGCAGGATGTTCCCAGTTGGTGTGCGTGCGTGTGTTAGAGAGACAGTTACATCGACGCCGTTCCCGTAGCCAAGGGAATTACGACGCCACGTTTGCTCCTGCTCCTGGAGCTATCTTCAACCCCTTGTACCACCACCACCACCCCGCGCCCGCGACCCCGTCCCCCACCCTCCGCCCGTAGGTACAGATGCCCCGGGAACTTTTATTTCGACGTTATCGCCCCGACGTGGCCGCACACATACACGCACCAACACTCCCAGATCGTCCACGCGCCGGAAGTCGCGTACCTCGCCGCGAGACCCACTCACGTTTATCGTCCGACAGAGTCAGAATTATTGGCGCAGGTCAGATCGGTCCGGTGAGACCGAACCTCATAACTCCGATTTATTAACATCCTGCGCGGTGTCACTCCGCCTGCTACCGGCTTCAGCTTCCGATAGCCCAGGTGATTTTCAGCCGATTGAAAGAGACGTATTTATGAACGCCGGATCAGATGCTAAATCAGTTTTAGCCCTTAGCGCACGAATGTGAAACGATCGACGCTCTTTACTGACAAAGGGACACACCGAAGTGATACAATCGGATTTGGACCAAGCTTTGGGGAAAGGTAGTTTTTTGGAAAAATATTGTTGTATATATTTTTTTATCGACCATCCTCCACACTGAACGGATGAGAACAGCCCTCAACGTTGGGGGTGGGAACATATTTGGTCGAATATCTCGGAAATTGTAGCTAGAAAACTGGTTCAAATGATAAAGTTGAGTATTTTTTTTAATACAAAATAGGTCTGCGAAAACAGGTTTTCAGTATCAATATTTGTTTAAATTACATCGTGAACCGTAGCCCTTTCTTCGTAATTTTTTCAATTAAATATTGATCTATTTTTCTTTTAATATTTGTGTACGGAAAGTGTGTACAAAATACGGAGAAAATACAATTTTGTATCTTTTGTTTTAAAAAATGTTATAATTTAAATTGGTTTTGTTAAATTCGTTTGTTCATTAGGAACTTTATCAAGCTGAAAAGAACCTGAGGATTTTGTAAAATTGTTTAACTGTTACCCTATTTTGTTTTGCACATTCGTGTACAGTAAGTTGGTACACAAGATTCAATGTCCTCGTTAAAGTGAATTGTCTATAATTTTCCTTCGATTTATTTTATTTTTTCACCCATTTGTCTATATTTAATATTTAAGAATAGATTTTATTATTTAGTAATATTCGTAGTTCTTGCCTTACCTGCCACGATAGTACTTGTGTCCATCTAAATAATGTATTCAATTTGTAGATCAACTATTTACGTATTAATTACATCGCATTAATTTGCGGGAGTGTAATTAATGCGAACTCGAATCTCGCAATTTGGAAAGCATGAATTGCTTTGTTGATGTTTCGTGTCCGCGTACGTGGTGTGTGGAGTCGAACGTGATTTACTGTAGAAATTTGTCAACACGTGAAATGTTTCAAGTTTGCTAATTAGATTAAAAACTATCAATCTGGAATAGCAAACGAGGAACCTGGTTTCTTTGATCTCCAAATCAACAGAAAAATATATGCTAATAATTAGTAAAATCAATTCGTTATCTTGCAGATACAAAATTGAAAAACAAAACATCGAGTTCAAAGGAGGTTTTATAAACCACAGAGGGTATGTTGCGTTTGAAAGTGTTTGTTTCCAATTAAAACATTTCTCATTAGCATGCTAAATGATTTCTTTGAGGAGCTACACGTTCACGGAGCAACGGTAATAGGCTTGCCGTTTTAAAACTTCCGAATAGGCCGCGCGAAATAACGAGATTTTTACTAAATTATTTTCGGCGTTTATAGCGGCAATTTGCGTCGTTTCGTGCACATGCAAATCGTATGGGAGCACTCGTTTCCGGTACGTTAACCATGATAAATAGTTCGAAGAGTAACGCCCCGCCAACCTATGTGGTGACGTCAGGCAACACAAGAAGGAGTTAATAACACGATTCATTGAATATTCAAGTACCCAATGATGTACATACCCACTTCATAATTGTTTCGTTGTGTCCCGGGCAAACAATGGCGGAATGCCGGCCGACAATTGCTAGTCCCGCACTTAATTACCTTAATTAGCGACAGTTTTCTATGACAGCGTTTAATAGTCGGTCAATCAACAAGCGCGAGAGAGGTGCGAAATTTCGAGGTAAAACGTAGTTCGCGTTCCGTCCCGTTCAAAGCTATTGATTTCCCATCGATGCTGTTCACTGTTTTTCCTGTACAATACAACATTTCCTCATAACTATCGTTTGTACAATTACGAAAGTAAAACAGTACCTGTGCGGATCAGTATGTCAAAAAAGTAGAATTATCTGACAGAACCGTGTCGTTCTGTTTCATCGACTGAACTTTCGTTCTCGTTTTGTTGTACCAAATTGCTCGTTAAAATCAAAAGCGTGTGTTTTATAGAAAAAGGAAACTCTTCTAGTTCAGTTTGAACTTTTACCATTGGCGAACCAAAGTTCTTTGGAACGAAGTGTAGAAGATAAAAATTTGTTTAGAACTTTCTATATTGAATGGCCAATTATTTCTGACTTAATCTTTTGAATTAAAGATACAGAAGGATCGGTGCAATTCTGTAAACAGTTTTCGAGATGGAAGCATGCACGTGCAGATTGTTTTTTTATGAATATCTGGTAAAATCACAGAGTCCAGTGTGTAATTTGGCTATATTTCATAAACGAATTCCAGTTTTAACAAAATCTCTGATCCCGACAGGGAAAAATGATCGATTTGACTTGGGTGACCCAATTTAAGTTCCATTTCCAGTCGTACAGATCCAAGAAGGCCAGCAAGATTAAATACAGATAGTTATTATTAGTATTTTTTCCTGTTCAACACAGGTACTGTTTCCTGGACAATTTTTTAAAAATTGTTCATCTGCGGGGGTCGTAGTAAAAATTTACCCATTTTACGTTCGCGACTATAAAATGCTTTATTTCTCTACGATTATATCTTAATTGGATGTGCTCATTTAAAACTTGAAAATATGAATACACAACGCACCTGATCAAATCAAAGATCAGATCAAAGAAACCAACAGCAGAATAGTTCGTATAACTATTTCTAAATAGCCTGCAAAGATGAAGTAAAGATTGGCTGATCTTATAAATTTCAAAAAGTTATATTACACGTGGTATACTCCTTACAAATACATCAAATCCTCAATGTATTGACAATGTGTACAAGCTAAATGTACTTATGTTTTATAAGTGCGTTTACAGCTAATTATAAGACAACTTTCCTCACTGTTTGCTGACGGTATGCACCCCCTGTAAATAACAAGCACAACATCAGCCATTTACCCGAAAACCGAAAGAAAGGAGAAAAAAGAGTATTGTTCGGTATGGCTCACCATGAACTACGATCTCGCGGAAAATATGCCGCAGTCAGCGGATTCGCACAATAACGTGTACGAGGCGCGTGTACGCAGCTTTTTGCGGGGACAAGGAGGGACAAGAGAGAGGGGGGAGGGGCGCGTTACGTTTCAAGAACGAGGCCGATATTCGCGAAAAAGTATAAAACCTCGGCTCGGGACTTCGATGCCGCTTTCCATGCAAATGGTACCCTTACGTCGCGCAGAGGCTGTCTGTGACCTCCTTCGATCGGCTTACCAATTCAGCCGGCGTGCCGTGAAGGGTCGGTGCATGGCGACGCGCGGCGTCCTCGAGACTGTGCCCGATTCGGCTCCGGAAGAGTCCTGAGCGCCGATGGATTCATGCAAATTCGATAATGCCGGCAAATCGTTCGGCGGATAAGTTTTATGCGGAGCGGCGCGCCGTTGTGCGTCGAGGCCCGAGACGGCCAGAACCGGCCCGACGGACAACAAATGATCCCGAACCTGGAATTTCAAAAAATGATGACACTTTCGTCATATGCATCGGATTTGTATGCAAAATAAAAATTTAACTAGAATCCTTAGGTTAATTGCAGTTAGATGCCGAAAATCGTGCAAAACTGCAATTGTTGCCATCTTCAAACGTTTGTAGCTTGTTGCAACGTTGACCGATTTTGAGGAAGAATGTATATAACTGACGGAGATCAACAAAACGTATTTTGTAAATTTTCAACATAGGCTCACATGAAGAAGTTGTAAAGAACAAGTTTTAGTATTTTCTCTGCAATTCCGACCAGCTTCAATTCTCTCGAATTTTCTTAATGATGCGTGATCCTATATTAAAAAGTTTATGGTGTATTCAAGAGTGTATGAATATTATTTCAGCTGACTATATATATTATTATATTCTATTATATTGTATAGATATTATATTATAAGATATTACATAGATGAGCAGGGTATGGTAATCCCAGTTTTAAAATATTCAGAAATATTGATAGCATTAGAAGATTTTTGTGTTGCTCACAATGCGCAAGGCGTCCGGATACTTACGGCAGGTGGTGTGCGTATTTCTTACGACTTATCGGAGTTTCGCCGGCTCGTTCCGCGGAGTTTGTTGCGCCCGGGGGTTATGAAAGTGTTACCCGGAGAAACGGCCGATTAAATACAAACTTGCATCCGAATAGTTGGTCTCCCCGGCGCCGACGCACTTACAGGCCGGTAGTCCGCAGATTTTCCGCGAGCCGAGAGATACGAAGGCCTCTCGGCGAGAACGTCCCGAGCCCCGGAGATAAAACTAGTTGCTTAGTTTAACTTGATTTGCGACGAGCAGTTACACGTCCGCCCCTTTGCCGCTTTGCTAACTTTCGCCAGGCGACTCCGGCAACTACCCAGGCGCAGCACACACCCCAAGATATAACGGTAGGCCGGCTTTAGCTTTTTACGGGCACAATAAACATCGGAATCTGCTCTACTTCTTGGCCGAGCGTGGACAGCTTCTGGCTTATCACATTAAACGCGTTGCCCGCTAATATAAGGCGGAATTATTTCAACCAGCCTTGGATGAAAGGTAACGCCCGCGATTTTAGAAGTTACGCAGAAGTGCCGGGCGCCACGGGCTACGAGAAACAAGAGTTACGCGAGAAATTTGCTGTCTTAATCCTTTCAGGACGAGTCGCGATGCTGGCAACACCGGGACCGGGGTTCTGGCTCCTACCATTAGGAACGAAACGATTTAATCGTTTAAACATCAACGAAGCAGTTACAAATTTTTCTGTTCCTCTGCAGTAGGATTCAAGGGGGGACCTTGGACTAAACTATTAAAATTAATGCGAATTTTAGGAACTTTTTATCGAAAAAATGCAATATTCTGGCTAATTGAACAGTAGAAAAGTATTTCTTTTTCAGCACAAACAGTTCTCCAAGGAAAATAATCTGAACGCAACACTTCAAGAAGGATGTAAAAATTAACCATAATGTACAATATTATGGACCAATAAATTATCTCAATACCCAAAAAAATCTCGCAATGCACAAAGTAAATCGCGAACGTCAATGAGATGCTTTATTTCGTCGCGAAGGATTTGACACCATGTACTAGCGCAACCATGATTATCGAGTAATAAATTCTTAATTCGGTTTGACCGACGGTGAAGAATCGTCGCAATGTGTTAATGTACTCGTGATTAATTCGGTGATCCGACGTCCGGCCGACGTGTTACTCCCATCATAAAACCGAGAGAGGCTACGGAAAAAATCCTGTCGGGCGATTAATCAAGAATGATATTAGGAAAACAAACCCGACGGTATCAGCCTGGAAAATTCCTCGACCCGGTCGGTCCGATTTTCTGAATTAATTACAGTTCCGTTCGGGGAGGGCGTGACAACGATGCCGTCGACCATGACGCGAATAGATGATAATCAGTCACCGGGGGTGTCGTAAAGTGGCAGAGAACCGCCTCGGTATCTGGACGAGAGTGGGGGGCGAAGGGGCGCGAGAAAAGTTGAACTTTATGAATCACGAAGCACACCCTCGGCACCTCTCATCCAAGATCGGCTCCCCGGGGTCTTCTTCGTGGCTTAAAGAGACGACTGGACCGTCTGCTCGGCCGATTATACGAATCATTAGTCACTGTCCTCCGCAGGGGTGACTTACTCGAATTTAAAATTAATGGCGCCGGTTTTGCGATATACTCGCGCGAGCCCCCGATTTTTGCTGCACTTACATCCGCGGGGTCGTTCGGAACTCGATGAATAGAGAACAAAAGGCCCCGGGAGCGGTAGAGAAACGTCGTCGGTCGGGAAACAAGAAGAAAATCCCGAACGAGAATTAGAGGCGCCGGAAGTTGGAACGAGAGAAAATTTCGGCGGAGGGGGGGCAGTAAATGAAGAAGATGGTGGCCCGAACAAAGGACGGAAAGAGATATAAACCGAGGAGAACGAGAAAGGCAGAATTGCGCGGAGAAAGAAGGGGACCGGTCGAATAAAGGCTGAAAGAAGAGGACAAGGATGGTTAGGAGTGCGTCATAAAGAGACAACGGGAGAGGAAAGAACGGAGCTGGGCTCTACTCGCCAAGAGTCGCTAGTTTATAACCGATTCCGGAATAAAAAGGAGAAAATTTTTATTAATAACACCGGTAACAGACAACTGACCGGTCTGAACGGACTACGAGGCAATTGAATTAACATGGTGGGTAGATCTCACGACTAACATCGCCACAGATATATCACGGAACTCTAATGATCATAATGTGCATATTTGTCCTGACCTATCCGGAACACTGTCAAAAATAAAACAGGAACTAGCTGATGCAAATGGGTCGACAAGACAACCTGTCAAAACCAGATGTAATTTTTGGTTTTGACTGAGCCATTAATTATCTACACTGTCAGCGAAACGTTGCTGCCCAGCTTAACAAATTTGAGTGATTTGTGGATTGTGGAAAAGACAGCGAATTTTCGCATTTTTTTTTATCGAAGTTGCATAACATTGAATCGGTAAAGCGTGGAAAAACGATCCCGTCTGATCATTAGTCTGTGTATATTTTTTAACGTCGACCTCAAACGTTACTACCGTCGCTGGTTATTATTTTCGATCCATATCCAAATTGGAACATCCTCAATCCTTTCAAAAACATATTCGAAATTTTATTGGTCAAATTTTATACAGATTAATATCTTTGACATTCACTTTGTTCAATTTCGAAATTTATTCTCCCAAAGAATATGAAAATCGATTGATAAAAGCGGAATACATATATCGGAAATAAATAGTTGATAAACGTGTAATACTTCGGAGAATGGTTTCTGCAGTTCTGCAGAAACATGCGAGATTTCGTGCGCGATGACCTAAAATTTCGCTTCAAACGGGTTTCAAATTCGCGAACACTTTTTATGATTAAATAGCGCGGTTAATTTCGATATCAAACAAGTAATGCAAAGGCGGCGACGTAAAGTACAGAACCGAAGGAGGTGCGTCTTAAAAGGCACTTGGAGTTTCTTTGATAGCGCGCCCGCATAACTAACTTCGCATTTTCCTTTTTATAAGGTATTTCCGCGCGAGTGATCTGCGATTCATGATATCGTTTCGGGAAACGCTTTTAGGAAATGTAACAATTAAGTTTTTATTGTTTCTTCTCTTCTGGATAGATCGTCGGAGCTTTCTTTGAATATGGTCCGTCGCTGGAGTTACACACCATCAAACATGGTGATGGAGACGTAAAATGGTTTGAAGTGCAACTCGGTCATCTTGGAAATGTATTCTCTACCGAAAATACCGTGGATTGCTTTGAATACATTAATTTGTTGTTTAACAAATTATAATCCTTGGCCGGAGTAATTTGTACACCCAACAATTAACGATTAAAAATACAAAATTGGACTAATAGATCAATTTGAATTTCTTGAGAATACCTCTATCCAATTAACGAATTAATTGCATCATATCTGTTCGCGATGCGACGGGAATGTAAATAAATGGCGCGTACAGCTAATTCCCCTAAAGGATCGTGGAATGTGCCGTTTCCCTGTCAAAAACAATGCCAAGAGCGGCGGCAATAATTACTCCATTTAGGAAACCCCTTAGTCGTTCTCGTACTGACAGCACCATAAAAACAAACAAAGGACAACCATTCTTTGAGCCTGACCGCTTCGCAACCGAGGTTTCCGCAATTTTCCCGTTTCTTATTGTCTCACAGGCTGGGGGCTGCCTTCATCGGTCGCCAAGCGCGATTACGCGGCACCCTTAAACGAGCCAGCAAATAATTTAAAATCCACCACGGTTTTTGCTGCGGGGCTGGGTAAAAAATTTAAACGATCCGGCTGTGAAACAAAGAACCTGCACGACGAGGAATTTATTAATGAAACAGCCGCTGTTTTTGCTCTTGAATGGATATCAAACGCTGAATGGTGACGTCACCGTTAGTTTTTCTGCAATACATTACACCCACAGTATTTTTTAAACGTTTTTTCGCATACGATAAGATTAGCTTCACACCCTCATCCGACCCTCCTGTCAACTTAACACATTTTCCATGTAGACGATGACCTTAATGTGATTTGCAGAACAATTGATCTGAAACTTTGTGATTACGTGCGTTTACATGAACAGATTGCGATTAAACTTCACCTTGGCAAGCCAGAAATTTTTAACTTTTTATCATATAATCCTGTACATCTTGATGAGGAAAATAGCAAAAATCGAAATTTCAAGGCGAGGAATTCACTGGTTCAAAAGTTATGTGTGTTTAAAGATTGCTGTTGTATGGTGCGTTTACTGTATTTATTGAGTGGGTTAGTTTTGAATGGAGTGTACACGGGATGTGAAGAACCTTCTTTCTCGAGGCCACAATTTCAGAGGCAGACGCGCTTTACACGCGCATTACCCGATTGGTTGAATTCACGCGAATTTATTGGCCGCAGAACTGCTTGGCTACCTGTAATGTGAAAACATAATGCACTTTCCAGGATTTCTGTGTAGCAGGGATTTTTCATTAGACCGCTTTTACCCCACGCAGAAAGGAGGAAATATTAATATTCGAGAATCCTGGGACTCACTCTATACTTAACTGTGTAGCTGTTAAAGCCTCTTAAGCTTCGGCTGGCTTTTTTCGCTTCGAGTAGATCGTAGAATGTTCTTGAATCATGCCTCTTCTCTTTTCATTGTTTGATACACCAGGATCAACTCTTAACGTTCATTAATTATCCCTTCTATGAGATATACCTTGGTCCAAAATTCCTAAGCAAAGTACAAGTGCATTTAAATAATATATAGCATAATAAAGAAATTAATAATGTTTATATAAGTCCAGCTTGCAAAAAAGGCCCCTTAAGACACATTGCAGACACTAAGATATTAATATCAAAGTCGTATTAAAATTTAACGAAGGTTTGGCTATGTATATAGCTTGACCAAACTTTTTCCAATCTCAGCAATTCAGTTTTTTCATCAGCCGCTATTGCTGGGAATACTGAGAAAAATGTTAAAGCTGTATGAATACTCATAGTCTAACATAAACTCTTCCATTATAGTAAAAATTGAAAACCAATGCCAGCTGCAACGGTGATAAAGAAATAGTAGTCCAATAAAAAATGCCAATACTTTTGAAATTGTGCTTGAGATTTGTTTTTGAACTTGTGATTTGACGATCGACAGCGAAAATAGTCTATCTGCGCTAACGCCATAAGAAATTGATTGCAAAAAGTATCATTGCTAAAAAAGAAAAAAATTTTTATCCGTCTTTTTCAAAGACCATTGTTGCCCGAGAACGATTCTCATTGAGACAAGAAATCAATATGGCGAAGGTCGCGAGCTAAATTATTCGGAATAGTCGGGAAACTCGAAAATACGGGGGTTTTCCCGGCTTTGTTTCCACTTGTGAGTGGCAGCCCGGTAAAACTTGATCTTTGTTTAGAAACTCGACTCAGCGGCAAAAAGTACAGCATTATTCAGAATGTTTGAAAGCAACTTTCCGAGTTACAGCATTTTTATTCGTTGCCCCGCGGTATCGTCTAACTCAAAACGAGGAAATTGGGTTCATAATTCTGTTAAAAAGTTGCTCGACTACTGTATGCGCACTGCAATTTATTCTCTTTCGAACTTTTAGGTCAGTAGTTAATTCCGACTACCCTGTATGTTTCGCTGAACGCACCAGCTTAATCTTCTCGGAAAAATGCTTCGCCAACTGAAAGATTTAAATCGTTCCTAAATTATTATAATACACAGAGTTTACGTTACGAGGTCATCCAATCCGAAAATACTGACATATTTCGGGCCGGAGGCTGGGAAAATCTACTCCTGTAAAATTAAGGAGACGTAAATTCGACTGCCTCTACTTCCATTTCTCGTTCATTGTTTTTATTGGAATTTTATTTATTTTCATTCTATCAGTACTAAAAAGGAAGCTATTCCATTATCGTCTTGCTTACAAGAATTGAAATTCGGTGGATCTAATCATGGGTCAATATCTATATTAACGCATAAAAATTGCGGTATCATTATTCGAAATATTTTTTACATTATTAAATTTGTTTGTATTTAATAAATTACTAAACATTTCAGTACTCTACGAGTAAATTGCACCATTTTCGTATGTATAGTATGAAAAAATATATACAGAAGTAAAATATTCTCGGTCGGAAGAAATGTTTTATTTTAGAACTAAAATGGCTTCGAGTGCAAAGGGTTCAAAACATCTGCCTAAGAAGGATTGCATTATAGGAGTACTCCAGTCCACCCTCTGCGCATTTTTATCGATAGCGGAGGGTTACTTTGAACAATGAAAATTACGAATTTATCGTCGATCTAATTGTACATGTGCTGATAAATAGCTCGCGCTAAATACCAGTTATTCGGTTACGTTAAACGGCGCTGCATAAACGGCGAGCATCGAGCACCGCGACGAAAATGCAGGTTGCCGTTATTCTTCTGTACAGGAAGACACCGCGCGCTCACAGAAATTCCGTGCATCGAGTATTCATTGAAACAGTTACGCCTCGCGATTCGCGAGAACGTGTGCCCCGAACTTTCTGTGTACGTACTTATCAGCACGTCCGTGACATACCTTTCTCTGCTTACACATCGCAGTCATGTTTCCCCTGGAACTTTAAACACGCAGCCCCAGCCACGTACAGATAGAATGGTCCGAGATTAGAACCGGGTCGTTATTGCGAATTGCCACATAGTTGAAATTGTACGAAACACGGGAATTAGGGCATACGCATTGTCCGGAAAAATATGGAACTTGATATTCTAATTAACGGAAACCAAAAACATGGTTGCCACAAAGCTTCGCAGCGCCGCCCGTGCCCTGTGAGAAGTTGCCGCGAGAGAACTGGCAAATTGCAACTCGAAATGCCGTGATACGAAACGTGTTTACAGTTTCACAGCTAGCACAGCACGTAAAAGTACGTTAGATAAAAATGAACGATGCAAAAGACTTTTCAGACTACCGCCCACAATCATGAAGTCTCCAGTGCAGACTATAACGATAACAGCGAAGGGTAAACTCTAGTTAATTGAACTATTTCCTCGGGCATAGAGCCAGACGTCCGTTCGATACAAAGAAATAAAGATCTTGTGTTATAACTAGACTGCAGATTTTATGCGAGGGGTTAAATTCTAGCGCAGTCAATCTGCAGGTGAAGTTTTCGTAAATCAGCTACAGGGATGACGGTAGGGACACATTGTTACCACCATAAGAAAATACACACTTAAACCTTAATTTAGGCCAAGAATCGGGCGGATTTCAGTCTGCAGGTACCTGACACCTTTATGCGACTCCGACGAAGAGGGTCGAGGCCGCAGCAAGGGTTGCCGCGCTCCGGCCAGGTTTAATAAACACGTAAGTCTCCGAGGGGTTGCAGGCCGATGCAACGCGGTTCCATGAGGGGGGGGGGGGTCGGCGGGTGAAGCATCGTTAGCTCGGGCTCGGAGGTATTCAAATAGCCGCGAAATAGTTTATACCGACTTCTCTTCAGCCCCTAGTGCCAGCTGCCGACACGTATTTAAGTGTCACGACTCCGGGGATGACGCCGTTTGAAGAACACCTACGGACGGAAAAGAAAAGGCGCCACCCCGGTCTAGCGTAATTCAGCGTTTTGCTGCTGATTACGGTGACGCGGCCGTTTGTTTTGTTCTCGCCGACCCTGCGGAACGTCAAAGAACCCGGAAATCCGACGCGAACATGATCCATGGACTGCGGATGTTTATATAATTTTCGGCCGTGATGTTCCGAACGTCAACGTTGCCTCGAAAACTATCCTTCTGCGTGAAGAATTTCCATTCATATTTTTATATACGACTGAATTTGTGTGATTTTTGAAGATTTTTCAAATATTCTTTTTTGTCCCCCTTTTTTCTATTTCACGCGGTTTTTTAAACGGATTCTTTTCATTTCCGTGTGGCCTTTCAACACGATCTTGCTTATTTTTCTAGTCTTTTGACAGATTTTATTTATTCTCGTATGACATTTCATTCGACTTTATCAAAAAATTTCGCGTACCTAGAATTAATTTACCCATTTACTGTTTCACTTGTTTGTACGCACAGAATTGACGTTTGTATTATTTTCGATAGATCAGTTTGTAAATAAACGCCCCGATTGTATACGTGCATGTTTCACTGTGTTGCACGCATAAAATCGACGTTTGTATTAATCTAGAAAAATCAGTTCTCAAATAAATGCACTAGAGTTCACAGTGAAGCTTCGGTTAGCCTTCCGATCAATTCAGTAAACTGGAAGCTCCACCGTTCAGGTAAAATTGGCGGCGTTAAGAGTCATTTGATCATGCAAATTATTGTCGTTTCACAGTCGCTGGATCTTCTGCTGTTTCGACTGCGGAGTCGCTGCGGTACCATAGAAAGAGGTTGCATCCAATAGAGAGCAGAATCCCGATTGCCGTTCGCTTTATCGAACCTCTCTTACTGACAGTTCCCTGTGGCTGGAGACCGCAGTGCGAGGGCAGAAAAGTAAACAGGCAAAATCAGAGGGAAAGGGCTAGGGAGAGATATGTAAGTCTTACTAAGCTGATTACATGGAATGTACGTGATGGGCGTGAGCGTTTCGTCGAACCTAAGTCATACGGTGCCGCAGGATTCTCATGGCTTCTCAATTTCTATCCTTGATACAGAAACCTTATGCTAATAGCGGAACGACACTGCCATTTGTCTACACATCTTCCAATGAAGCCGTTCACACGACCCGCTTGCGAACAAACTGTGGCCTGAGTTAGGTCACTTATACAAAGCGAAATTTTCGCTATCCAATTCCGCTCTCATAATTTTGCATGTATAACATCAGGTTGTCGTATTCATCTTTTCAATACATCAAGTAGCATACATTTGTTGTTATTCTCTTCAGCAGTACAACCATTATTAGAGTGCAAGCAAAATTGCTAAATTGAAGAAATATTATATATGAAAAACGAAGTCAAAACTTGTGATGTAATACTTAGAAAAATGTATAGGGAACTAAATAATTAGTCAATTAGTTATCGAGTTATCCTGCACGCCAATTTGAAAAATATAGCTTCGAGAAAAACGCGTCTAAAGCTTTGTACTGACGCTGCAATACCGAAGCAACGTTCTCGTACGATCGTCATATTTTGTCATTTATTGTGGTAAAGCATTTATGGGATTCTACACTTTTAAAAAATACAATTCATAAAATCGATTTTTTGGACCAGTTACACGAGAATCCCCCGTTAAGAAACTTCTAATGGAGCTTAACAATGGAAAAAAGCCAACGGACAAAAGTGGTTCCGACTGGCACTAAGAAATGATTTGCAAGCTGCGCTACGCGATCCGTTACAGCGGCGGTATTACACGATGCTGGTATTAATAGGGGGCCATTAACTTCTCCATACATCACGTGCTTGTTAAAGCAAAGTATCGCGATAAATTCGTTCGGTCTCTCGAGACGCGATTACGTGGGTTGTTCGGCAGCCGAAGTCGGTCGCAAGATAGTACACTCTCCGCCGTACAAACGTAGAAGTCTTGAAATATCTCTGAGTGTGTTTGCCGAATGACCCATCCGAGATTTCCTCGTTGGCCGTCGCTCTGGGGCCCTACCGTTCCCTTTTGAATTTCGAAATGGAATTGTGCGGAGAGGAGATAACCGGATGGAAGGATATTGAATCGAGCAGGAGTCATGTCTACGCATTTACCGAGATCAGCGGGCCAAAAGAGGAATAGAAGGAGAAGGAGGAGGAGGAGGAGGAGGGCCCGAGAGAAGAGGGAAAACGTTTCTGTCTTACGGCAGGAAAATGTTTTGATTCCGCGATGTCGACAGATTTTTCTTTCCGTAGCGTCCCCTCTCGAGACGCGAGCAAATAACCTTAAGATTCCGAGATGCAATATGTGAGTTTCAACCGTCTGCGCGTTTTTATGGCTCCGCACGCGACGAGATATTGCCTGGACTTTTAGGGGATCCAACGAGTTGCGATCTTTTTGTTTAACGCGCGTAAAGAACGCCGCGCGCGCTCCAAGAAAAATGGATTTCTTGTACGTTCCAACTGCGAAGATCGTTTCCTTTCTCTCTTTCCTTTTTTTTTTCTCAGAGCTGCGATGAATTGCTTATGGCTGAAACGGTCCCGCGGAAACTGTTATACGCTCACCCAGAGCTTTCTCGGACTACTGGTCCCTCCGATAATCGTTTCGGCAAACAGGATATCGGTGTTGGCGATATAATTCAATGGAAAGTGAAGTTTTGTTGGCACAAGACGCTCCGTAATTCGCACTGGGCAGTTTGTTATAGCGCGCCTGGGAAAATACATTTTGATCAAACCAGTAGCGTCAAGCTATCAATCTAACTAATTGATCTTCTGTGAAAAACTACTTTGTCAAGCATACAATGCAAATGAAACTCGAAACGTATAAAGAAACTGTTAACATAGAAGTAAACATATTTGTTTTTTAAGCTACAGAATTTGTAGAATCTTTTTTCCTCATCCTTTTAACCTCAAAGTTTTACGTATAACCACACACGTTACTGAATATATGGGAAGGAAAATATATTCTCATCTAACATTGGTTTCTTATGATTAATTTAGAGAATTTTTATTTTACATGAAGGTGCGCTGTCTAATGATCGAACGGGAACGGATTAGATCATGACGGCAGCACGCGGGATTCGTGCTGTAAAATATTGGAAATTAAAACGAGCCTGTGAGTCTCGGTACACCATTTATTTTTTACCCACTTTGTCTAGACATCGTTAAGCAATTCCATTTAAAAAGGGCCAATTTAGCCGGTTTGAAGCGACACTTGCGTTTATGAGAAAATTAAAGCCTCTTGGTACGACACGGAGGAACAGTGAACTACCGTCGGGATCGCTACGGGCTTCTTCGCTACTTAAGGTAATTAAACGTGCAGTGTCACGTAATGGTCCGACTTTAATTATGCTGACAACGAACACCTCCTTTTGATCAGTTCGTTTCGGCGCGAGGCTCCGCAAGGAAGCGAGCGAATCCGTAGCGGCCAAACGAGTGGCCATTTACATTTGTCTTACTTTCGACATTTTTCTTTCTTTTGTTCTTTTTATTCGACCGCCTTCGATCAGAACCAACCAGCTCTCTGAGCTTGTTTGATCAACGAATCGACTCGCTGATTTGTGTTACTTTCCGATATCTCTTGTTTAAATTGCCGGCAAATTTAAATAAAACTCGGCTCCGGTTCTTGATCGAGTTGTGATAAGGCGAAACTGTTTGATAGGCCATTCTGAAACCGTTTTCTCAAAGTTGTTGCTTGCTCACGGAAGTAATGTAATGAAATTTTCAACGTGATTGTAAACTCAGAATTAGGCTACGTGTGGACTCGTTAATTCTTAACATTCCTTAAACAATTTATTTAGCACTAGATCGACCGAGCAATAAATGCGACTGACGTACATTGCTTTGTAACAGTGACATGACTGTGTCCATTCAGGCTTCATACAACTTTTATTGTAATGTGTGCTTCAATAAAGAGGTTCATTAAAAAATTTCCGATGAAAACATTTTTATAATTTCAGTAATTGTAAAAGAAAAAATTAGGAAGCAGTCATTTTGACTGCTCCGGTCGTTCTAGTGTTATTCAGTGTGATTCTATGACGCTTCATTGGATTTGATAATTTTATTCCCAAAAATGATAAATTTCAACATTCTTATTAAAGAAAAACATAAAATTGAGGATTTCATTGAATCCCGGTATTTCTTATATCATTTGTAAAATATTTAAAAATGACACGTCGAGTCGTTGAACTCGAATGTTTCCTTAACAATTTAATACAGTATTCGATGATGCGGTTTCAATCATTGAAAGTGCACACATCCTAATTGGAGTTAATTTCATGTTTATTAAAATATGTTATTTTGTCATAATGTATCTATGTATACTGATACTCTCATGAAAAACTTACAACGCTGGTGAACAAAAAGTTATATTTAATGGAAACTGTTCAATAAATAGAAAAAAGAAAAGAAAAAGGTCAATACGTACAATTTAATTCCGATATATAAGACATCTCTTATAATCTATATAAGACTCTTCTTCTTCTTCTTCATCCGGTCCCGAGCCATCGTCTTACATCGAAAACTGCATTGAAATATCGACGTGGATCGTACATGACTCCGGCATAGGCCTGGAACTCGCAGGAGTCCGAGGATCACCTTCCCGTAGCGCGTCGGCGCATAACTTTCGAGTTGAACTAATCCTTGCACTGAATGCTGTTCGTAGACTCAAGGCGAGCAATTATTTCGTCGTGCAGGACGTTCCTCCGGAGGTCCAGAAATCTTGTAACGATCGCGATAAAACAAAATGTCCAATGAAACACGGTTATAGGTCCCCGCGACACGGCGGAGTGTACAACTTTAGGTGGAATCGTTTTAAAGGTACGCCCGCGAGCTTCGTCCTGTAACGTCGACGGCGTAACAACGCTGAAACGAGTCTTACAAATTCAGTTACTCGTTTTCATGGCGGTGCCGCGATCCGGTGTCTAGATGTGAAACGTAAAAAGGACCTTAACCCTTGGCCGCAGGGCGGATGTAGACGTATAGAACTCCGGATGGCTCATTTCGGGGAACTAAGATCGACAAGAGCCAGGTACCTGTCGAGGGTTCCCGAAGCCCGGGTCAACGGAATGCGACTGAGAGGACACTTTAAGACAGCCTTACGATCTCCTCGCTCGAATATATTGCGTCACCGGGCACATTATTACAACCATATGTTCCTTAGCCCTGCATTATTCATGCGGAACGTAATAAACCCCGGAAGATCTGGTTTAATTAAATCTATTTTCATCCGTCGCAATTTCTTCTTCAGCCGTGCCATTATATACGAAATACTTGATCGATGAGATACTTGGTTTGTTCCTGTACCCTGTGAACAATGCTGCAAGAGAACAATGCACGCAGGGAAGTAGTTTTTCTTTAAATTTAGCCATAGATATAAAGAGGAATGTTCAATTAACACGTGTTAAATTAATGGTAAATCTGTGTCCCCTCTAAGGGGAGAATCGAGGGGGGTGTAGAATCGATGGCTACGAATGTAAACGGTTAATATTGCTCATCGATTCTAAATACCATAAATGAAACTGATTGAAAAAATGTTCAACGAAGAGAACGAATAATAAAAAATCGTCGTAGCATTGGTACGGGAACAAGCGAAAGGAAATAAGATATCGAGGAACCGAATTAAAACGGAAGAGAAGCTCAGAAGTGAAATCTTCTTCGATAAACGTGTCAGCAAGTGTAAGACGAAAGAATCCTTCCGCCCGAGAAGTTTAATTAAGTAGATGACCGAAAGCGGTCGTATGATCAGGCCGAGTGGCAGCATAGTTGGCAAAAGCTAAACTCCCGACGTTATCTTCGCGAACGATCGTTAACCGGGACGAACGGTCGCGTGACTATCAAATGTCCAACTTCAACTGGAATCGCCGGAATTGCCAAGAAAACCACTTCGGGAGTGAAGAGGAGCACTTGTGGCTTGCTATTTGCGGAACCACGGAAACTGTCTTCCGTTGACGAATAAAAGATGCAATAAAGCAATGTTATACGTGTTTTCCCTTCAGGCCCGTACAACGTTTCGGGTCTGCGACTCTGCTAACCGCCCCGATCGGACAACAAATCTCTTCCTGTCGGCCGTTATTGCTATTGTTTCCCGGCTAATTGCGAATCGCTAGACATTTATACCGTACCGGAGTCTCCAAGGACTTGTAAAATGCAAATTTTATTGCAATAAATCACGGCAAATTACATTTTTACTTCTTTAAGCGTTTCAGCGGAAACCTTAATTCGCTGAAAGTTCCGCGGTTTATTCGCGAATTAGCAATTACAAAAGCTTAAGGTTCGATAGTATTTTAGAATTAGTCTTTATTTGCTTTCAACATTTCTTTGCGGATATTGCCAATTTTTCTTTTAGAAATTTTTATCGAACTCTGAAACTTGTGGATTCATTTTTGGACGCGGGACAGAAACATAAATGAAAACATGTTTCCGAAGAAATTTGTTAGCACAATATGTAGTGTACACTGTAAACTGAAAGGCTACGATGTAAATTTTGATGGACATTTTTTCAGTTTCTGGTGCGAAAAGTACATATCTGTCGTTACGAATCTGGCTATGTAAAAGTTGGCTTGCATTTTCCAATGAGAGGATACTGATCAGAGGAGTTAGCGAATCGAAGGGAGTGTAAAATAGCGCGGATATGTGACACACATCGGAAGGGTTAAGTTCAGTGCACTCATTTGAAGTTACGAGTAGTGTTCCATCGGGGGCCGTCTCTCAGAGTGCATTATTCAGAGGATTCGGAAATTAACGACACGGCTGGGACTGTTCATCGTTCGGGAGTCCCTTTTCCTGGAGCACGGTCAAACTTTTATCATCCCTAAAAGCAAGTAAAATCCAATAAAAACGTGCGCCATAGCGTTTCCGTCCCTTTTGTCCTAGCATCAAGCTTCACGTATCTTGCTTTCATGAAATATTACCGTCCACACGAGGCTCCCCGTGCACAGGGGTCCCTCCTTTTAACGGCACCTCGACTGTGACAGGGTCTCTGTATCTTGATACGATAGTCGTAGCCAGTTAGGGTGGTTCTTCACGTAAGCCTGTCGCAAATCGTTGGCAACCGGTCCCGACAAGCCACTGCATTTTGTAGGTCAACGCTAGTTTCGCCGTGAGAGCGGTTGACAGTTCCCTGAACGGAGAGGGCAGCAATGAGCGGCAAAGTGTGAGATAGTCGAGAGCCAACGCGGGTTGTACGTGTCGCGAACAATAGCCCTGAGGGTACACGGCAACCTGATGTCACTTCCTGCGTCGGTGAAACTGCCCTAATTGTCCTCAACTGTACTCACGGGCCGCCCACGCCATCCCGGTTGACGCTCGCGTCGCGACGCTTTTCGTTTCTTTGCACGTTATATTTTGGCACGCAGAGCTCACCCCGGGTTGAACCCTCGTCACCCAGCATCGTAAAACAACAATTACGATAATTAATCCTGATAAATAAGCCCGCGAATTTGTTGGAACGTTTAACAGGCATGCCATCGCGAACGGAAACATGCATAGAGAACATTAAACGCAATGATCGTCATAGAAACCAATCTGTAGAATCACATGATCGATTACGATAACAGATATTGAATTGTTTATATTAACAAAATTTTAATTTGTAATGAATGAAATTGATTTGTCATAATATCGGAGAAGCTGAAAATTGTAAACTTATATATTAAATTTGGAATATAGTTAGAACTTATAATATTGAAATGGTTACTATCAAGTTGCTATTAAAATCGTTTTGATTGTTCTTAGCAAATACGTGTCGAATTGAAATAAAAGTATGTTTCGTGCATTCCTGTTCCGACTACTGTTATGAAATTAATACTATCTGACACGTCAGCGAAAGAATTTCATTAATGTTACACGTGTGCTGTGATACGCGGGGATAATGATCCTTTTTATTTGAGCGTAGATTACCGGAAAACCTGGTCGGTTTTTCCTGTCCGCGTGTTTGAAGTTACACGCTTCGGTGTTAGGCAGCGAAACAGTCAACTGTCGCCTCTGTCACGTAGTACCTGATAAATGCTTTTGAGATAACAAGGAGTCTAATCAAAGGAGGACAATAGGTGTTGCCTATCTTGCGTCGGAGCGAATTTTGCTGCCGTTTCTCGCCATAATACGATATTCATGAGCCGATTATGACAGCACGTAGCCGTATAAGTAGGACACGGTGATGAGTTATTAACTTCCATAATCTAGCAGGAGACCGTACGATGGGAGAAGACATTGTCAGTCGTCCGGATCACGTCGATTTCGGATTAGCATCCACGATTCATTCAAAGAATGCACATAATTACTTCGTAAGGATTTCGCCCGCTTAACTGAAGTGCTTCATTAGAAATTCAATTACAATTTCCAGGATTATGATGAAATCCTTAACGTGTCATGGAAATTGGGATATTCAACCGACTACTTTATTCATTCGCAACGTTCACGAGTAAGCGAACGTGTACTGCAACATTTCTTTTTAGTAGACGATAATAAACTGTTTAGAACATTGTAGCTTAATCATACTGTTATCTTATAGTTATCGTGTTTCTGTCGTGAACAGTTTACATGACAAGTGCTCGCGTGAACAATGTTCCTGCGAAATTATCGATCAATACTGCAGAACGCGTATTAAGGGCGTGTATACACTATTATCTTGTTCTCGAGAGAATAATTAGACGTTATTGTGATTAGACTGCGGAACTTTAAGCAGTTATGGTATTGAACAAGTTCTAATGCTCTGGAAAATGTGTACGTTTATGTAAAGTACTGTTGTATACATTTACGCTCTAATGAGTGACACAAGTATTATAATATTCTAATAATCGTGAAGTAGTTACAGTGATATAAAGGATAATATTATATAGCTATATAAAATTATGTAATATTATAATACTATAAGATATAAAGCCTTGCATTGAATAAGTTAAATATATTTTGCTTATTTTTATGAGTACTGTTAGCAATAAATATTGACATAGTTTTATTAAACATCAGACACATGGTATGACACATATATTAAACATCCAGCAATTCCAAAGAGATTAAACTAGGAGATCTAAGCTTCCATCTATATTTTAATTAAACTGAACATATAACTCAGAAACTCTAAAAAATTACATAACGGTCTAAGTGCACTGTCACTTATAAACAAATAATCTGAAACGAATAATTACAGCGAATTCTCGATATATGTCAACAATACAGGTCTTGCTAACATCGTCTATCGTCCACGAGACATATCCGAGTTATGTTTACACTCCTCGGCATCCGGGGCGATAGTGGGGACAATTCCGCGACGTTTATCATGCAGGCCTTGGCGACATATATTGAGAAATCACTGTATGTAGAAGAGGATGTGTATTCTTTTCATAATAAGACATACAATTGGAAAATATGATAATAACCTAGTGTTTCTGTCGCGAGAATGTTTTTAAACATCACTTATTGATGTTTATGTGTGCAAAAGAGGACTTAGCATCCGAAGCGAACATTTATGGACGACGTTCACTTCAAGCAGATACTCCGAGCTTAACAGATTCAATAATGCGGCAGGAGCTCGGGCTACTTTCGGAAGATCATGCAAACACGTGAGGCAAACGTCTTCCCGCGTGCTAAGCGATTTCTAGACGGAGCCCTTCTGTCTCCCCGAATCTCTTCGAATCGACCTGGAATTGCGTTATTTTATATTTTCGAGCGGCATGCCCTGGCCGCACGATGTCCTTTACCTTTTACGCTGCCTGTTACCTAGGATAGAAGGTCCCGGAAATTTGAATAATCCTTACATACGAGCGTCCTGGGAGACGTTCGGCGGCCGTTCTCGTGGTCATTCGAATTTATTCGTCGGAGCACCCTGCCTCGGACCTTGCGATTCGGTTGCGAATGTAGCAGTTTTAAGATTCGACCGAAAGGTCATCACTTCGGAATGGTGAGATTTCTTTGGGCGCACTGATATAACATATTTCCGTCGAGCTTCTGGAATTCTGAATCATGACGTAACTCTAAATCACCATATATCAGGTATAAAGGTATAAACGTGTATGAAGGTTGGTATCCGTGGACAACCGATTGGGAAGTAATTCTACACGCGAACGTGAGTCGAAAAAAAGGAATGACATTTTTCTGATTGACGTCTCAATTTCGAGAAAAACCAGTCTAAAGATCCGTCGGGTTCGCGTGCTGTAGTGTATGCAAGAAGTAAATACCACGCGTATTCGCTGAATTCTCAAACTCGATTTACTCGAAAACGAAACAATTTTGTCCATTATTTTCGACTTGCTTTTGCGTGTAGAATTCATCCACATAGCGGGACAGCTGTACTTCGGTACACAGAAACAAGAATAAAGTTGCTTTTGGTTTGGAACGTCACAGTTTTATTATTGGTCGCATGAATAATGTCTGACAATTACTGTCTGTCGACCATGTCTAAACATCGTTCTGACGGTTTAGATAATTGATCTTTATATTTATATCGGAAGAAAACTGTAGTGAAATATCGGCGTGTGTCACAAATTACTCATAGGCCAGAACTCGAAGGAGTCCGAGGGTTAAAGTAATTTATTCTTCTCTGAGTGAAGCGGCTACAAAATATATAAAATATATAAGGTTTACAAAATGCATAAAAATTGCCAAACATATAAGGAGCTAGTCAATAAACTTATTTCTCAAAGAGCCAGAGGTCCAACAAAAATTATACATATTATTGAATGGAAAATTGATGAAGGGGTTGAAGTTCACGCTATAAAGAGCTTGAAATTAATGTCCCTGATTAACGTCCCCGAAGGGGGACGTTGGAAATCCGCGTCTCGGAGCAAAGTTGCAACTAAATGTAATTTAGAGGGCCGACTGCGAGGAGCAAGAACTTTCGTTTGCATTATAATACAAGAAAGAGAAGAAAGGACAGGGAGGGGTGAAGACCTTACGCAGTAAAACATACGGTACCCTTTGAATACTCGGCGGCCGGAAGGTCGTGACACGGAAGTCAATGGCGGCAGGCCCATGGACAAGGGCAGGGGTAGATTAAACATTTTTGAGTCGCGTCATTAAGCTTGGTAATAACGAATTTCATTGCTCCCCCGTACTCACGCCCGTCGACTTCAACGCCCAGCCCGCCAACTTAATTACTTTCTCGCTCTAAGGACTTTAACCTCTTCCCTCATTTGCTTTAAAACGCCGATCCCACTCGGAAGAACGCATGGACGCTGCCCTGGGGAACCACATTTTTTTCCCCCGGTTGGCATTTATTGCTTTCTTCCTTTTCCCGAAGCCGTCGTTGCTTCTCGAGACTTTTCTGCTTCCTTCTGCTTCTCGTCCTGGTAAGAAAGATTTTTTGGTAATTTGGGAATTTCAGATTGCGTAATGATGCCTTGACAAATAAGTTAAATAAATCTTTCTAATATTTTGTGGCACTTGTATCTGCTAAAATGTTGCTCCCGGAAACACTATTATTTGAATTTTGTTTCGACAACTTCAATAACTTTTTTTTTCAATATAGTATAACATTTATCACCACTCCTTTTCTTTCTTCAAGATTTAAAATACTGCAATAGTTCATCAACAAACTTCATCGATTTAAAACATTTTATGTATATTATTCATACGCAATCGTGTCTGCCAGTTATTTTTAAAAAATGATCTTTAGTTCTCGTTTCTGTGCATTAGTCTATGCGCATTTGATGTTGTATTTCTTTAGGAAATGAAGCATATAAAATTCAGTGTAACGTGCGCAGAATGTACGTTACGATATCTTGGTAATCTATTGGCAACATTCGAGTTTACATTCATAGCTTTCCTGTAGCTGATATCGGGGCAAGGAATCTTGAACTTTTGCATCAAATTGCCGTCGGATAACGTGAAACGGAGTCAAGAGACGAATAACGTTGCACACGCCACTGGCAGGGGGGAGAACAGAGAAAATTTCCCTTTTCCTCCAATAAGAGCTGCAAACGCGGTAGAGGATATAATCTGACTTTGCAACCTGTGGAGGTGTACGCGTATAATATCCTCAATATGTTCGCTCGAAGATCTGATAATTCCTCTCGGATCTATTGCCGGATTTGATAGAGAAAATTGGATTCGATATCGATATGCCTTCCCCGAGAACTATTGAATATTAGGACCCAATTTATAGGAGACTTCAATTGTACGGAATCATTAAGGTAGAATGGAATCATTGGATATCGATCTCCGGAGGCTTTCATTCCGTAATGAAGATTGGAAGCATTCAAATTTGATGACGTTCAATTCATCGTGATGCGGAAAGTTAATTATCAAATACAGTTAAAACTGAATGAACGTAATTCGTTTATAAATCTGAAGTTGAGCTCAGCAATCTTCTCTTCGATTTTAATTTACAAAAATTTATTATGGAAATTTATATTTCAGTACTTATCTAATTAAATGAAAAAAATAAAATAAACTAAAATCACAAGTTCTTTATTTAACACTATTCCTACCGACACTTCACGTGTACCTATTCCTACCGCGACTGGTCAACTCACCGGTCTTTAGCACAACTTATATTTACACAACTTATATTTAACAACTTACTTCGATTTTATGGAATCTTTGAGGTTTCTAGTGTGGCGGTCAAATGGTTAAAGCCGATTCATTTACGTTGTACATAGGAAATTATAATCGAAGTTTTGAAAACGGTCATTTGACCGGCCGCGGTAGGAATAGTGTTAAAAAATAAATCTTTATAGATAATTTAACTGGATAACAGAATTGAATGTGGTAATATTCATTTCACGTTATAGGAGCTGTAGATTTTATTTTTATAATCGAATGAACCTTTATTTTTTATAAGTAACTTCACTGGGTAATACGATTACATATAGTAACATTAATTTCGGAATAAATGAAGTGTAGAAGTTTGATGCAAGTTTACGTACAAATTAATTCATTAATATAGAATGTTTGAATTAGAGTTGTGTTTTCTTTATTACATGTTCTATCACATTTCGAGAGATAGAAAAATTCTTGGCTTTCCCGTGTGACCCAAGAAAGTTGCAAATAATGCACGAACATTTTGTGTTTCATGTTTTACATGTCGACCTAAACGGTACTCTCGAGTGTGGAACTCACTAGTGGATACAGACTTGGGAGAGCAACTCTCTGGCAGTGTTCTCCAATAGTCTACTTTCGAGACTGTATCTCGCAGTAGTCTATACAAACTGTACGTACACACGGGAGAGTGGAAGTAACTCTTGAGAACGGCTATTAGACTCGTACTTGAAGGGTATGCATTCCGAAAATTTTAATATTGTGTCTCAAAATAATTTGTTTCTTCCTATTCGCAAGAGGTATTGCTATTTTTCACGAAACCAACAAAATCTGGTGTTTTCCTATAAAAACAAATTCTCTTTCAGTAGTTTAAAAGACGTGTCAGATATAATCATTCAAGAAATTCGCATTTATTTATGAACAACTCATCATTTCTATTACATTCTTTCTCATTTTGTTTCTTCGATCACCTGTTTCATTTCTTAACACATCAATGTAGAATAATTAGCATTTTGCAATATAGTTGTTTTTATTTTAAAACATTTATTGAAAACTACAGACAGAAAACTTACTGAAACTTACAGAAACTAAATAGAAACTTACTGAAAAGTAAGTGATCTTACTTTTTCGTAATTTTTTCCGTCATTTGACGATGAATATGTAAAAATTAGTAAGCATTAGTTAAAAGCAGTTTTAGACCACATCACTACATAATAATTTATCATACAATATTCCATTTTAAAAATTCAAGTTATCCTCTGTTTGCCACGCTTTTGTAAAAATTTCCCTTGTGTAACAAAGCTCGAAACGAATCTCATTTCATATTACACGATAATCCTTAAAATCACAGAAGAATAAATTCCAATACTACATGAACGCGGAACGAACGGAAGTTAAATTTTCTCGGAAAAAATTGTATGAACTAATTTTTCCGCTTCCATGCCCACTGGTTTGACAAAGTAACGGGGCGCGTAGAATAATCGTGTAACACCAACAGCCATCGACCACCGCCGAAAAAAAACACGTATTGTCCCAAAGTGACCTAAAGGTACACCGAAGGCAAAGCAACCAACGTGGCGCCCAGTAAACAAGAAAATTCTTACATCAGCATGCCGCGACGAAAATGTCGAAAGGTGCTTTTTCTCCGCGTTCACCGTAACGATTTCGAGTAGAAAAGTCGTAATACATCAAGCGATCATTTCGAATTGCTGTCCGCAATTTAACCGAAATTGTAGTCGGTCGTCGAATAGCATGGCGGACGGGTCGAAGTGCGCGACGTCGCGACGCGTTGTTTCGGTTTATTAATTACAAGGGGTCGGGTGCGGTCGCGTAACACCGGCTGCGGAAAGAAGGGGTCGAACCGCGTGATTGGTGAATAAATCGGCAGATTAAGCGGGGAAATTTTACCGGGAGCAGAGCCACGGCAGGGAAGGGGAGCTTCTCTTCGTGGCACACAAGCTACGGGGTTGACGGTCGTCGGACCGATAGGGGTGCGCAAGGGGCCGAAAGGAGAACCGGGCCGCGAAGCAATATTTTCACTTCGCTCTTGTTCTTTCTTTCCCTTTTTCGTCTCTCGTCGCGCGCGACGTGGTTGACGGTCCTCGCTTCCGTTCCCACGATTTCACACGTCCCGCTCGCTCCAATCGAAGTCCGGCGGAACGCCAAATGAAAATCTATCGATCACCTTGCCCCGTAGCCGGATTTAATTCAATTCGAGACACGGTTGTCATCCTCGAAGACGATGAAACGCGATCGCTGTTTGTCGGGTCAGTTCATGGGCTCGTTACTATTCGAGTCATACCGCAGCGGTTCGACTACTCGTGGCGCTACCTCGACAAAATTATTTCTTCACGGTTCTGAGCTTATTTCAGGATTTAATCGTTAGAACGCAAGTCAGCTTTCTATTGCAGGCTGGAATTTCATATAAAGCTTTGAAATCTGTTTACATAATAAAAAACTACATAACTTTGTCCATTACACCGTTCCTCTGGATGTAATCATTTCCAAGATATTCGTGAAAACCATCATTGTACTAAATTGTTATTACTTCGTCGATACCGTTGTCATCCATTACGTAGCGACAAGTAACATTGTGACAAGAGTTGAAATTGGCAAGATGTTCAAAAAGTTATATCTATTTGTGTAATCTTTGTACAAGAAAATTCTTCTTCGGATGGATTCATAGTTCATAGTAAATCTACAGAACTGTTAATTGCTTGTAACTTTCATGTTTCGTGAAGCACACCGGCAACATTGCATTAAGGTGATGACTATCAAGGTAGATCGGGTTCTCATCCGGGGATTCGTAACCCCCGTGAGGGTCGTAAAGGGTTTTCTTGGAAGTCGCCTCGACTATTTTTAGCTTCCATTATTTTTATAGGAAAACCACGGTGATTTGCAGCACCTAGTTATTTCTAGTCGTC
This sequence comes from Halictus ligatus, assembly GCA_028454255.1. Lineage (NCBI taxonomy): Eukaryota > Metazoa > Arthropoda > Insecta > Hymenoptera > Halictidae > Halictus > Halictus ligatus. The sequence goes on from CM052140.1 coordinate 8,392,548, forward strand.
AGAGTTTTCCCACAATAAATTTTCATGAATTAAAGTATAGACAATAAAAATAATACAAAAATATAGAAGAACATGATATACATTGAATAATAAAATACTGAAAAAATGTGAAAATTTGAAATCCTTAACATTTCTTAATATTTCATATCCTCTATAACCCTTTCCTAGTGTGTTGAGAGTAAAATGAAAATAATATTCTCTAACAGTTTTCTTCGGTAATGAATCTGAATGAATTGACAGTACCATTGGATACGCTTTTAGTATTCTGGTTTGAATTATTTTCCTAATCGTGTAAAAAATACCAGTGTGGAATATTAAGAATAACGGACAATCCCAATGATAAAATTAACCGACGTGAAAGAAGAAAGAAGGAGCTCCATGCGTTGGTATTGATTGAAGACGTGTACAAGACTCTTTTAACGTGCGTTAAGTGTTCCAACATGAGCACGCTTGCGAGAATATCCCTCATCGAGAAAATAAGCCGGCGTTGACTGTCGGCTGCAGTAAAACGGACGCTCGTGGACAAAGCAAGAAAAATGGAAAGCCCGAAAGAAAAGCGAAATCGAGGGACGCCTAGGAAAAAGGTACCTTTGTGTGTCACGCAAAAGAGAAAAGAATAGACACGCTCCGTCCAATCGTATGTACATTGCGCCGACCTTTTCGCGACACGTTCCTTCCTAATGAATGCAAACTAGAATATGCGTTGCTTAAACTTATGTTCACACGCGCTCGCATGAAATAACGGCTTTCCATTTATTCTTATAAATAAACGTGCATTGACTGTGGGTTTCAATTCGATCTGGAGGTACAAAGAAGAATGTTCAAAAATTCATCGAAAATTGTCTATTTTATTGACTTCTGTGTACGGACATTTCGCAATAATTGTTCTTCGTCATTCGTTGTTTTTATCAGACACTAAGCAGAAAATTATAACTAGTCGAATCACCTAGATAAATTTTTATTGTAACGATTTCTGCAACTGTACATTTTACAATAATCATTCTTTGTAATCTTTTGCTTTTATTAAACACTAAGTTAAGAGACAAGTTGGAAACAAAAACAGGAAAAATTAATTATAAAAAGTTGTAGAACTTAAATATCATTTGTAAACATTGATCCGCTTCGAAGTACGGGGAACAGTAATAAAAATTGCGGGGTATAGATGAACCCACGAGCGGATGTTACGTTGTCCAGTGCTGACCACGAGAAAAAGAAATCAATCGCAAGATATATTGTCCCAGTATTCGTTTTTATTGCTTCAGAGATTTAAACTTTATCTCGACGCGCCACTTGCTTACGAGCGGTGGACCTGTCGAATAAACGAAGTGGCGAGCGGTGAGTTTCCTCAATCCTGCGGTTTCCCTTTTTCTTCGCGTAAGCTGCTTGCTATTGGACAAGGATATCCTTCTTATCGAAGAAAAAAGGTTGAAAATGGTCCTGACAAAATTTGAAATATAGTTTCAAATACATATAGAACAAACGACCGAAATCTATCTATTGTGATTTATATTTCCAATTTCTTGCTCCTTATCTGTTCTTCACAACTTATTGTTACAGGAAATACTAAAGATTTAACAGTACGACCTTTCTGTTGTCGATTGTATCGTACTAATCATTGCGTTCGAAAAGTTTAAATTATATTCGATTCTCTGGGTCTCTTTCTGAAAATTTGTATCACCTGTACAATCATGGGTTACAGAATTGCAGGTTGTGACAGTATAAACAAGTTAGTGTTACCAAACTATTCTGAATAGTTTCACAAATTCGAAATAGTTAGAAGCGGTCCCCGGCGGCCGAAGCACGCAAAGCTGAAAATTGTAGTAGCTGGGATAAATATTTTTGCAAGGGTGCTGGAAAATCGTCAAGAACCACCGGTTCGAGGGTCCGCATCTTTTAAACAATTTGAAAACGGGCAAATGCGAGTTTCGTCGGCTCTGCTTCCACACGAACCGCAACATGTTCCGATTCAACCAGAATTCCAAAAGCATCGAGTGCCAGTAGTTGTCGATTCCCAGTGGAATGTATAAGTTATCGGTGTACATGAAACAAAACATTCATGATCGGTACTGTCGGCATTCGATTGGCAACGACAAAATGTTTCTTCTGTCAACCGATATTAAATAGAATCGAACGGGGACAGCATCGTCGGGCACACTTCGACGAATCTTAATAATTCTACGAGAAGGGAATAAAGCGAGACGGGACAAAGAAGCGGAGGAGACATTTGCATGTCAATTTGTTCATCGACGTCTGATCCAAAGTCAAACAAAAGCCTCGAATCGGATTCGGCCTTGTATTCGCATCATATCGTTGCATTAACCGCTTTGAATTGCGAAAGAGACTGCGCAAATCTATATATCACGGCCCGTGCCACGAGCACGGCCACCGCGGCGGAATATATTTATTTATTTATTTCACTATGTCACGTGCTCGCATTGATAAAATATATATACGACCCCGGCGGAAAATGAAAAAATACGTGACGAGACGGGACGCATTAGTTCCGTCGCATATTTCAGAACCGTATGCGACGAGTGATCGTAATTGGCGGACTTTTGTCGCAAATAAAAAATTGGAGAAGTATTTCTTCTTTGAACAATTTTAATAAGACGAGAATAATGCGATAGCATTCTTCAATTACTGTCTTCACGATTCTTTCACCCGACCGTTTTCTCATGAACGCATAAAATCCGCACTCGTTACCAATAAATTGTACGCTTGCAAATTGTCTGGAATATCTGCAACATTTCCAACTGCTCTTAAATATTCGATTTCTCCGCCGCGCCTGATTACAATATCTTGCGTACAAACGCCAGCAAACATTTATGCCGAATACTGTACATAGTTGCAGCACGCTGCCTGCGCAAATGTATCCGAAGAATTATTGGTCGATTTACAGAAATCGAATTGGCAAGAGTCTGAGATTGCGCGAGGCAAGTTTTTCGCGCGGATTTCCGCCGATTCAGTTTTCAATGTAGCAAACGCGTACGCATTCGGTCACGACCTACTGCACATACACGCAAGAGAGAGAGAGGGAGAGTGCGATAAATCCACCTTGAAGGAAACGATGCCCGCGGCGATATTCAAATGCAAGAAACACGCAAGTGCAAATGTACGCCGTTACTGAAACTTTCTGTGGCTCCGCGCCCGCCGCAAAAGTTTACGGCAAAGAGTTCCCCGCCGTAAAAGAAGCTTACATTAGTTACGGTTATGGTACGCCGTTTTTTTTTTCTTCCTCTTCTTCCCCTCTTTTTCTCTTTCTTACCCGGGGTTTTTTCTCGCCATCGCCCTGCTAGAAACACTTTAAGATCAATAAAACAGGTCGAACCACTCGGAAGTCGGCGTAACTTGACGGGATGCGTTCGACATTCGCGGCACGTCATCTCCGACGCCCCTTTGAGGGGCATAAAACGCGCGTAATCGATCGGACGAGTGTGCAAATGCTCGGAAATACTGATTGCGATAAGAACCGTTTCGCCGCTGACTCTGACGTCAGACCGTTTTCACCCGCGAACATTGTTTCCGAAATGCACTCGCCAGCGGTTTCCACATTTCTCCTCCGAAAATGTTTTTCGAAACTTGTATTTTCTCTTACCTCTGCTTCAGTAATGGTGTAACTCAAAATTACAGTTGATAGATAGAAAATTCAAGCGAGAACACTTCATAGTTCGATTGAATCCTAGACTGCGGATTGTATGTATTTATAGTAAAAATGAGGTGGAGTACCAAATTGTAAAGACATTAGATTATTTTGAAAACATTCTTACATTCTCACCAATTTATTAAAATTATTGCAGGAAGAAATTTTTACTTGACTTCTATTTACAATTGATAAAGACCGTTTTTATTTTGCATAAAATGCGGTGTCTATTGACTACATACTTCACTATCACACAGTGCTGACTAAAAATTTGCATGTATACGCTATTGATACGTCTGAGTCTAATCGGCGTAAACTACTTACATCACTATTTGTGTATCGCATTCTGTTACCTTTGAAATATGAATATCTAAATTCTGAAATTATTATTAGCCTTTCGAGAGGTAATGTTGTCTATTATTCCAATGTTATAGGATAAAATATATTTTATACAGTTAATACATTTTTTTACAAAAATGTGTATCTTGTTATTTCAATCTTGCTTTTTGCTACTCGTTCCGAAGGTGTCTACGACCTCGAAAATAAATGTTGAAAGTGTTCAAGTGTTTTATTCGAAGGCAATAAGAAGCAGGTTATTTTATCGCAGCTTTAAACATTGCCTCAAGCTTTGTCCGATTTACGCGATAGATACTCCGGTGGTATCGAATAGCCGGATGTATGCTCCCTGGAGCAGTTTCCTCAAATTTAATCGGCGTCATTATACTGACAGTTAATCTCGTTGCATGGTATGGCCGTTTTGGTCGTAAACGTGTAATACTGCGATAAGTGGTCCCGCAAACCGGCGCTGTGAAAGCTAGATTTCTGCCCTCTCTGTTTCCCTAACCTTTGGCCCATAAACGTAAACTAAATCTATGGAAAACAGACACTTATTCGAGCTGCGATATCGATAAAAAGAAATATATAGCTAACCACAGCATTAATCTATTATTAAATTTTATGGATAAATTAGACCATGTTGTTCACCGTTGATCGATTACTTTACATCTTTTTAGTAACAACGCTTATCAGCTGGACGGTACATGTACCACTCTCGATAAAAAAATTTCTTAATGTATTTTGTTGCCTCGTACTTTAAGCATACTCTGATTACATCATACCAGCGGCAAGTGTAGCATATTACACGAACAGTGATAACAACATTTAATAGAACCATATTAATAAAAAAAATATATATATATAGTCCGAAGCAGTGTCGTCAGATCAAGACTTGTTCCCCCACTCTAACTTCCCCTTCTACCGCGCTTCGGCCGCGGCTCGGTCACGTGACGCGTTTCGTCCCTTCCCTCATCTAAGTTTGTCACCTTTGAACGCTGTAGTCACAATTTTTCTTGAACATTGTCTTGTAAAATGCTTGGGAAATAGAAATATTATTAGCAAATTCTGATTGTTATATTACGTTGTGAAGATTAGAGTGAGACAAACTTTATGGTAATACTAACATCAACATATTATTATTGCTAACTAATATTCTGTTGGTATAAGCAAATATTAAAATTAATGAAGAATTAGAACAAAATTGTGTTTTATTTTTCTCACCAATGGATTCTCAATAAATGAAAAATAATTTGTGACATTATGTGTTGTGATTAATTGTGTGTAAATTCTCGAAGGCTTTCTATAGCTGGTAGTTTAACGGTTACGTTTCCAACGTTGAATTAGACGTACGATCGTTCCATTATAATTTCGAAGGAAGTATTATTATCTGAATGCTCAACGGTATCGGGAGATTTTCGAGATTTCTAGCCGTTCGAGCAATTTTGCCAGAAGGAGAAACTTTGAGACCACGTATCGGATAAAATTTCATAACAGTTTCCATTGGGAGGGAATATTGCGAACGAACATTGTGCGAAACAGGTTACAGTGGAAACTTTGCCCGAGATTAGTATGGATAAGTCCGGCGGGAATTTCTTCACTTTTACCACTGCTTTATAAGTCTTATCTCGGTACGAAAATTAGAACCGGTTAGGAATTAAAATAATGTAAAATAGGAAGGCCGCGCAACGTTCGCGGTCCAAACATTCGGTAAATAGAATTTGCATTACATTTGTGTACTGCTTGCACGCAGATTAGATCTCCGCTTCCAAAGTGCTTCCTATTATCATTTTCTATAAGCTTCCGTTGCGATGCTTTTTCATAAAACAAAATTCAATCGAAATCATTGAACTTTAGGCGATATGTAAAATTCCTGAAAGCAATTCGAACCTTCAAAAAACTATTTTAATATTCTATTTTTCTTGAGATGCGATTTGTAGTTGGAGAATTTATTTCCAAAGAAAAACATCGTAGAAGCGATGCCGGTCACGTGATACCGCTGGAATCTGAGATGCATTATCCACTGAAATAAACTTCATTTAAAAGTAAAATTAGCTTTTGTATTTTAATATGTAAATTAATAAATCTGCTATAATAATATTTCTTGGTCGAAATGCTTCATAACATTTGCAATTTAAAATCGGACAATCCATGCGCAGCAAGGTAGTAAACGTACCCAACATAATCAAGAAGATGTTATTCTTCCTTTTCAATTTACTTTCATAAGTGGAGTCTCGTACTCTTGAATTGTATCACCTGTCCAGTTACCTCCCGCGTAAATTACTTCTAAAAAGAAGTACCAGGGACCTTCAGCCACTGATATAGAGACAACTTTTCCGATTCCGGGTGAATGAAAGAGGTAGCCGACGCATCTTTCAACGGGCCTTATCAGGCCGCGGTGCATTACTGCATTAGCGAAAGCGCAATCACGGCCGATAAATTGCCGCAATTAGTGGCTCGCCGCAAAACATGAAGGTTGCTTTCTGATATCGCCGGGACCGGTTGTATAGGGCGGGCGCCTAAACGGGCCATTGTTTGCCGGGACAAACGGCCAAGGGGGATGGAAGCAAAGTATGAATACAACCTCGGCCGCTATCAGCAGGGGTGCTGCCACCGGTGCTGCCGGTTGGACGGAAAAAGAAGCACGGAAGCTTCCGGACAGATCGTGTTCGATCGTCGCGACGATTCAGCATGTTCCTTGCTTTCGGGCCGTTTACGATGGAACGCGATTATCAAAAGCGTCGCGGATGATATAACAGGAAATGGAAAAAAAATTGGAGCAAAAAGGGCGAGAGACCGGGATGGGGGTGGGGGATCGGGCAACGAAGAGAGGAGAGAGACGGAGAGGCAGGAAAATTGCTGCGTCGCGGTGGAAAGCAAAGTAGAGTTGGTAAAGAGGGACAGAGGGAAACAAAACGGCTCACAAAATGGCACGTAAATCCCACGAGCTGGACGCATGCGCGCCACGCTGACAGGTGTTCGTACGCGTCGCTGAAGAAAGGGATGAACGAGGCTGAAACAAAAAAAATAGAGAGAGCGAGAGAGAGACAGAGAAGAATAATGCGGGAAAACGGGGAATGACTGTCCGGGGAATCCCTGCGTCGGTTTTCGTTAAATGCTCACCTAACGAATCCACCCCCTCCCCCCTTCCCGCCGGCTCGTCCGGCTTTTGACGCGCTTGTTGTTCATACGGCGGGCCGAACAATTACCCGAGTCCTCCTGTGAAAACTGGGCGAAAACCTGAAAAAAGGCAAGGCCGAATGGGAACAACCGGGAGCGGGCTGAGCGTGGCGGTGTGGGGAGGAGGGGGATCGAAAAACAGAATGATTAATCGCAGTTACGCGCGCGCCCTTTCCAGGTGTACCGCGCGAGATTTAACAATGGCGGAAAATAAAGAGCCTCCGGTTACGGGACGCGGAGATATTCTTCCTGGCGTTTATCCATTTTCGAGGCGGCCGAATGACAATAAAATGCGCGACGGAATAAGCGTCGGGAACAACCGAGGACCCCGAGGAAAGCTGAATTGGGGGCCATGTTGCTCCGGCGACACCGTCAATGGACGATCGGACCGTGAAGTGGAAAACGCTTTTTATCGGGGTATAATGCCTGTTGTTGGTGACTATTGTCGATTGTTCGACGCCGAGGCAAATATTCACAAAGGGCCACCTTGGAATTCGACCAGTTTTTTAATATGTTGTCGGTGTCCTTGGCTCGGATACTATATTGTTTGGACACCGTGTATATACTACGTAAATAGTTGGGTGTATGATTACCATAGGCTACCTAATTTGGTCTGATTAGTTACTGCAGCCTGATGTCAGGCAACATACAGTGAATTCTCGATATATGTCAACAACACAGGTCTTGCCAGCGTCATATATCGTTCAGGAGACATACCCCGTCCCATGTTGTGTTTATGCTCATCGGCTTCGCGGCCCCTGGTGGGGTATACCCCGCGGTAGTGGGGATAATTCCTCAACATTTATCATGCAGGCCTTAGCGACATATACAGAAAGAAATCACTGTATTTCAAGAATATGAATGGCGGTGGTGGCTTAATTTGTAAAATTTGTATCAACCACTTGCGACATTTATTTTTGACATTAATTTCACTGAATGTAGTGTAAATAAGGTACGATCAAAAGGTAATGTTTGCGTGAAGGAGTAATCGTTGTAGTACACACAAATTTTTAATTTTTTAAGCATGACGCTTTGTTTCTGCACACATTTTATTGAGAGAATTTCTGTTTCATTTAAATTAATACAGTGCTATCTCTTTCCATTGACACCACTTTTTATTGTCCTCGCGTAAAACTCTTATGGAAGAAAATTACATTACGCTATTGTCAGTGATCGTAAAAATTAACATAAAATGAATCCTCGCACGGTTATAAAAAGCAGTTTACGCACAGAATTTCATACGAAAGAAGTTCACGTCTGACGGGACAACAGTAAACTAAAACTATAAACCGTCTCATTATAGCGAAACAATAAAAAGAACGAAGCTTATTCGTTACCCATACTTTTATTTCTTCCGAAGAGGCGAACATGTTAGAACAAAATGCCAGGTGGCTGGATATTTTAAATTTATTGTTTTTCATCTCCGTTCCTCTGAATATATTCTCCCTTTCATCAATCATTTTTCAAAAAAATTTTCAAAGGAAAACCTATCTTACGGCGACTAGAAAATTCTATTCGGTAAATATGAAATAATACCACAATTAATTTACATTTATGTGCAAGAGTTTGACGAGTTTACAAAACGACACATGGCGTAAATGCTTGAAAAACCTAGTTATGATATTTCAAAAGTTTCGGTAATTATATTATTTTTGAAAATAGAATAATGTGGAAGATGATGGAAGAGAATTTCTCGGAACGTTTTCGGAATTGTTGGGCAGTTGGTATTGTTGTGTGGAAGTTACCGGGAATGTGGAAGCTGGTCAACGAACAAGTTCACGTGACATACATGTGTGGAGTTAAAGGGGAAGTATTTCAGGCTCCTTCCACGGCTACCACCCTTATTCGGGTTTACCACATGTTTTTATCGGGGGTAAAAAGAAAAGTCTCGACACACCCTTACTTTCGGCCCCTCCTACTACACGCGCCCTTGTCAGGATCATCATTGAGCTCATAACCACTACACAACGGTTCCCACGACCTTAATTCTTGTACCTTTTGTTCTTCGTCATATAGGTCATATACAGCGACCTGTGGATTTAGATCGTATAAATCCGTATCACTACTATCTTCCAGCAAATCTAGTATTACCTCGAGATTTTATTTTCACTAAAATAAATCCTCCTCTATTAAATAATTCCTTTCCCGGAGATGTAAATAAGCTTTTTAATCACCGTGTTGTATCTAATAGAAGTTCAATAATTTTTCACCTTCAAAATAAGTTCAAAAGAATTTGATAGATTAGGCTAAACTTCACCTTGGCAACCCAGAAATTTTTAACTTTTTACGATATAATCTTGTCCATCTAAACAAGAAACTGTCAAAAATCGAAATTCTAAGGCGAGGAATTCATTGGTTAAAAAATTAACGTTATTCAAATTTAAACATTCAATCTTCAATGTTCTTTTGAGATCTAAATTTGAACTTAACACTAGCACATGTAATAACAGAATATTAGAAACATTTGGTTTTAAATAAAAATGTGAAGATTTCGTTAATTGAGCAATAAGAAATTAACTTCTCTAATGAAGTATACTTTAATTATTTGTACAATAGGGTGTTTCAGAGAATGGAATAGGTGATATTGTTGAATTATGCTTTCTTAATCGTATTTTCAACGTTCGCTGATGTGACACGTATAATGAAGCATGACAGGGGCTTGACATCGAATATAACAACGACCATCAACACAGATGAGTGTGCTATACAGGCTTGTGAATGTAGAGCTCGGCTATTTGTCTTCATTCGGTCCCACGTGGCACCCAAGGGTGGCGACCCCTCATTATCACCTCGCCATATCCATCCTGATTAGACCTAAACATCCGGTAAACTCTCCAGCCACACCCTAGCTATCCTTCAACCGGATCTATTCAACAAATTAGTAGCGAAATTTTTAGCACCGGAACGGGAACGTAATCAGTGCACTTAAATACAATGAATTAATCAGGCGCGATAAAATACAAAAAATTAATTACATTGAACGAATGAATGTAACTAATTAATAACTGGGCAATCGTAACTCCAGTACCAATGATTAACATAATCAAAATTGCAATAATATATTATATAAAAAATATATTCAAATATTTTGTATTACAATTATATAAATATAAATGAAATTAGACGCTTTGCTTCAGACCGAACGTAATTTAATGATTTATTATTTTCTTCATGAAATAAATACTTTCGATTCACAGCATATTATATCGAAATTTCATGCGGAGCTGATACGTTGAATAATTTTTAGTATTATATCTTTTTTACCAGCAATCGTTCGTACTGACAGGGTTCAAGGAACCCTCAAAGTGAAGAGTGAAAAAGCAATTAAAATGAATATTTAGAGTGGAAAACCAATTTAGTCGAATATTTAGAGTGGAAAATCAATTTAGCAAAAAATTTAAATTGTACAACTTGGTGCTGTGAACGATGACTTTAGTTATTTGTACAAGAGAAATCCAATTCTTCAAGTCACCCATTTAAAATTATTTATCGCTTAGATTATTGTTTGTTGTTCCGACAAAATATATATTAAACATTCATAAAATTTTATTCCATCAGTTCCATATACAAATTACAAAGAAATATGTACTTATACTGACCTAGTATGTACATTTCTGTTAATTACTAGCAGGATATTATCTATAAAAAAAAAGTATTAATCTATTAATACCAAATTCGATAAACGCTAATCATTGTTGATGTAAACGGTAAGTCATTGGTAACACCTCGTTGTTATCGACTAAAAAATTTATGCATTCATGATAGAAACTACCAGATCGAATCTAAGACAGTAAAAAATTCAAAGAGTGTAAAGATATCGTCGCACAATTTTCAACTTATTACTATCACCAAAGAGAAAACCAAATTCCCATTTGGTCCCCGTGTTTTACAACTGCCGCCGGAAATTTTTGCATAAAGATCCGCAGTCCACTAATGACCACGGCGTTGCTTCAACTCGGGAATGTAACAAAAAGCGAAACAAATAGCTTGCATAAAACGAATTGGACTTTCTTTGCGGAGAACGCGAGAGCGTGATCACGGTGCACGTGTGACGCTAATAGCGGACGTGTTTAGCAACTTGCGTAATTACGATGCAGCAGCATCGAGTATAATAAACGTTTCGGGCCGTCCATTTGTTTAGATAAGTGGCCTGCTCGCAGGCAAAAATTGGCTCGTCCGCGGATTGTCCGATATCGAAAAGTTCCGAGATCGAAGGCCGTCTGGCCGCGCCGACTGTTTCCTTTTTTTCTTTTTTTTTTATTCCTTCGTTCAACTCCCATTGTTCTGCAATTATGGTCGGCCGCATCCAATTAAAGAAGCGTTCGCGGCTGGTACTAATACATAAGGTGCAAACGTCCCGCGCGTTCTGGAGTGGGCTTTCTGGGGTTTCCTCGTTGCGGCATACCTTGCAAGAAAGTTCTAACAATATCGCGGCCCGGCCAGAACTTCGGGGGCTGCGAAGGGAAAAGGCCGAGTTTACCGCGGAGTTTCGTGCCTCCCGAACTTCCCCGGGATCGGAATACTCCGGAGCCCGTTTGAAGTTCGCGAATTTTCGTGGAATACTCAACGCCAGACGGATTACAATAAATTCTCGGCTCGATGCTGATAGATGTATAGCTGTTCCGCGCCGTGATTTCGCGAATACATCAAGATTTCGCGCAGATTCACCAACCCTCACTACCTTCCTTTCCCCTGTTCTCCGCAGAAATGAATTTAATTGGATACAATGCGAGAGACACTTCTTGTAACGCGACTACTAAGTCGCCGAGAACTTTTATTCTCATTGGCCGTAGACGGTAATTCGGCTTATTTTTTTCTACACTAAACAAGATTGTCACTATTTTCTGGGACTCGTTAAATGAATGCATTAATTATGGAGCCGGTCTCCGTAGATTCGCGATAAGATAGAGTAACTATATTACCGTCAAAAAATGGTTTTACGTGCTTCAAGTTTTCGTCCTTAAATAAGAACATTTTGTCGCTGGTAAAGGGCACATTCGAAAGAGGAAGGTTCAATCTAGTGCGCGCTGGTCAGGAGCTGTCAAGATTATGCAGATATTAATATAAGCGTTCGAAGTAGACTAAAAATTGACGATGTGCATGCTGTGGAATCCATGCATTTTTATACCATTGGATGAGTTTTCTGGATGATGTCGAGAGCAGCACGAACTAGAAAATATCTCCAGCTACAAATTAAGCTATAATTTGTCTTGATTTTGTTGCGAAATAAAGGCGAAAACTAGAAGCACGTTTCTGGCGTCAGAATTGATAATACCAATAATACAGAGCAAAAAATGTGACAAGTTTAGTCACAGACTTAAGGGGGCCGGCTGGTCGACTCTGTATAACCACACACATGCATGAAATCCATATACGTATATGAACTTGCAAGGGTCAAAGTCTTGACAAATTGAATATTGCAATGAGCAGTTTAAAAGTGGTCACTTGTGTTTCCTAAAAGTCCAATCTAGGTCTGTCCAGAGCCAAAATTGCGAATTTCTACCTGATCGTGGAGTAATTTGTAATATGCGGCAGAAATCTCGCTTTCTGAAGCAAGGATGACGTCACAATCACGTGTGTGTGATTCTCTAAAATTTGTAAGAAGGAAATAAATCTTCTAATAGTTAGTGAGAGTAGTGACCTAATTTGAAGTGTATTAGGTTTAAAATACAGTACGCGCAAGGAGCAGCGTGCAGAACTCTCGTATATTTCAAACCTCGGGTTCTCCGGAAATTAGTTAGAGATTTCATTAACCTTGCATTAAATATTTATGTATGCAGTTGTTCAACGGAATATTTATTTACTTCAGCTGTTTTCATTACTCGGATGAGGAACACTCAGACAAGAATACTCCTTTCTTTTATTTAGTGGACAAAAATATTAAAAAAACATTAGTATATTTTTTTATGAAAGATATACATTACATTTTGTCTAATTTATTCTATTGCAGTCACAACATCGAATTGATCGTCGCAATTTTTTATTACGTTGACAGAGAAAATTTGTTTCCATCGAATAAACTGAAAATGACTGAAATTCTGTGCTTTTTATTTATTGGCGATTCCAATATTTACATCTGTGAATAAAAAATGTATTTCATATAAAAAAAGACCTTGCGTAATACAAACTGAACTGTGAATTCATAATTCACAGTGATCGATCATCGTTTTTTCTTATTTTAGTTTTTTAAAAATATTTTATCGTTGTGTATAATATCCAATCGAAAAAAATCTGTATAAATCACGAATGATTACAGTCGGATATACGTCATTTATTCACATTTTTATCGAGCCACTGAGTTTTAAAGCGACGCGACAGTCACATTTGATAGCAACGAACCGATTTATTATTTTTCTGGCGAAACAATTTTAAATTTCGTTCCTTTCAATTCGATACGGAGATTTCATAATCAGTGTTTTTCATCAGAATTAGCATTATCTTACGTGTCAAGAGAACACGACGTAAAATTAGAATTGTATCTATCTACAGCTGCCACCGCTTGAAGGAGGTCAGGCTTTCGTTCTATTGAAGATTTAACGTGACATTTGTGATTCGGAGAATTTCCAATCTGAGCTCCAATAAATCAAGTTTCGATTGTCCGAAAATAATGTTTGCCCAAGAGAGTCACGACAGCATTTTAGCAGACACTGTTCAAATATTTGTTATAATCCCCGAGACTGTTAGTTATTATAGTAAAAACTGTCCAAATAATGGAAACAATTCTCAAGAATATTCATATATCGTATTTTCATTTTCTAGTTTTCTATAATCTTCAGTCAACTTTACAATTTGCATAATTTCCGGCCATTATTTTTCACACATCGAGGTTGCCGAGAACAGAATCTAAAACTTCTTTTTTTTCAAAGAAACAACCGCGAAGACGCAGTTTATAACCTAATAATCGCAGGGAAAGTTTCAAAGCCAACTTGCTCAAAAACCGAGTGTTCCACGGAACAATGTTGCCATAATTGTATTACGCAAGTTATTGTTTCGATTTTCTTGGCCGTGGTACGATGTCGGAAGCCCTCTTTACATCGTGAAACAAAGTTCTCCTCGCACCTAATTGAATCCGGCGCATCAAAGGAAGAGGCAAAATTAAAATAATCATTTCACCCACAAAGATGACCTACCGTTAATTAGAAGCAAAGGAATGTGATTGTAATTGGAGTACCGAAACGTTCCAATTAGAGATTCTAAAAACAGTTCGCGGTAAAACTAATGTCCATCGATGGCATATAACGCTACGATCCGATGATCGCGAAAGGGTCACCGTTATATTGGCGAGTTTATTCTGAAAATAATGCGCGCGTGACATATGTTATTGATCGTTGTCAAGCACACTCGACAATTAACATACATGCAGCCTGTTTTATGGCGGTTCCTTGTCGGCAATGATCGATCACTGCTCACAAAGGAATCATCGTTACCGCGCGACAGACCAATCAACGCTGTTATTTAACTTACATCAGCATTTGAGAGTTTCAATTAGCCGACCGATCTATTCAATGACGTTTGATTTCCACTCATTGTCCAACACATGATCGATTTCTGCGGATGCAAGCAGCTCTAGAATAACGCGTTTGTTGCCCGGACAAAAGTATAATGCTACGTTTGTTGGTAAAAGCGCGCGCAAACGCTGCCTGGTTAACGAAATTTTGAAGTGATTTGCAAACTAGTAAACTGTTATTGTTGTAAATTGATGAGTTGTATTCGATACGATATTCTGCTTCACTGACCAGTAACATTATACATTTTTGAAATTATTGTTATCCCTAACGCTGGTAACATTTATATAAATAATGTTTCTTAATATTAATTACTATTTTCTACTACTCATATTCGTGACATATCATTCATATTTGACTTATATATTTTGTTAACTATTACTTTCTAAGTTCTACACATTCCTTGTGTGAACTATCGGTGGACAGACATTTGAAGAGTATTCAAATAATTCTTCGGCTATTTAAAAAATTCTTCAATACTTCCAATTTATTATTAAGTTTTAACATAACATATTCGAAGTCTTCATTCGATTATTTTCTATTGAAATAACTTGCGTTCGAATATAAACATATGTGCTTCTAAGAACATCATAAAATCACAATTGGCATACAAATGCATTCATAACTGTACAAAAAATTAACAGTTAAATAGAATAGTAAAAATTAAATCCACTATTAGTCCAAAGTTCGATGAATGTTAACTGCCAAACATTCCGCACCCATACGAATCTGAGACACGAGAACAGAAACTATTCTCGGTTGAACCTTACTTGCTTCAACGCAAAGATAAAGACGAAGACCATTTTACCACGTGTTCTTTAGAATGTCTCGAGATGCTTGAACCCCGGTTCACACGTGGCGTCCTCAAGACCACCTCTCGCTCGCTCAACAATTTCTTCTATCTAAAAAATGTTAATAGGAACTTTTCGGACCGTGGCCAACGTCGTCGGGCGCCACCGTGTGCGTCGCTCCTAAGACCATTCATCACCTCTAACGGGTCAGATGATGTACGCCATTATTAAATACGGAAGGTTCCAGTGATGGAGTTTTCCTTGTTTCTCTTTTTCTTTTTTTTTTCGTTCGCTCTGTCGACGGTCCACTAACGTCGTTCCACCGGATTGCTTGACGTCATTAGCCGTTTTTCGCCGTTCGCCTCCGGAAACTCATTTCGCCTCTTGCCCTCGGATCGTTGATTTTCGCGTTCACGGACGGCCGGGCTATCTCTTTCGATGGAAATCCATGATGCATCGCGCGTCGCTCACCAAAAATGGGTGAGTACAAAACGAACGCCTCCCGTCTCCCCCTCCACCATACCCTTCCCCCTCTCCGCCATCAAACCTAGCCGCGAACGATCGATTTGCCGATTTCGTTATAGCCGGACGATTTCTCGTTGTAGTCGCCGCCGTGTCCGTGACGCGGCGAAATTCCCGGCCGACTGTGAAATCGTATACCCCGCCCGTGTATGTGTACAGTGCGAACGCTCGGAGACGGCGAAACTGCGGACAAATTCGGCGAGCGGAAAGGATATTGTACCGCGGACACCGCTTTAAAGGAAATCGAGTAACTGCGCGCCGATGATTCGAGCGCAAAATAAGAGCACGACGCTGCTGCTGCTTCTGGCTGCCTGCTCGAAAGATTCCTAAATAAGTCGTACCGCCTGCAGATTTCAAGGAAAATCTGGTGATAAATTGAATTCGTGGTATACTATTTTCCAGCGTCTTGTATCCAGCACTGTAACTAGTCAGCACTGAGAAACGCAATTCCCATGCCATTTGAAACAAAAATGGGTAATAAATGAAATTTGTAAAATTCCATTTTGTACTCTTGTATTTGGCACCGGATTCGCCGAGCACTAAAAAAGACAAATTGATAAATCGCTCGAACGTGAAGAGTCGACGAAGATGCGGATAAATTCCGCGAGAGGAAGGGATTTTATTCTGCAGACAGATTTAAGTGAAATTGAGTAACTACGCCGATAATTCGAGCGCAAAGTTGCTCTTGCTTCTGCTGCCTGGTTAGGAAGCTCGTTTGAGGATCCCGTAGCGTGCCAGCTGAGAGGAAAATTGGTAATGAACACATCTGTATTATTACTCTTCATAAGTTTATTCAGCCCGATTATCCACGAAATTTATTTATCTGGGCGGATATAATTTAGTTATCGTCTCTATCGCCTATTATTTAGTTGCCAAATGTTAACACCAAACCGTACTTTAAAAGTAGGTACTGGTTGCCTTACGAAAATGACAAGATTTATTTGAATTGTATGCGGTTAAAATATGACATATTTATTTAATCATTTCTCACGATATATATATGTATTCAATAATTGAAAAAGAAAAATTCTGGAAAGGGTCGTTTCGATCAGTGGTGGTAGATTTAGTGTTAAAACCATAATGTACAAATAACCAAACGTTTTAAATTCTGAATGCTAAATCCGGACCTCGTTTAGTCGTCGGGCTAATAATCCTATCACTGTTATTCGGATACTGTGATTTCAAAAACGCGCGCATGAAACAAACGTAATGGCCGTCGAGGAAAAAAACTTGTTATCTCAAGGGTCAGATTGAATCATTCAGGTTCGTTGAGCTATCTGCTGGTTGTCAGGACGGCGGCCGTGTGTAAGTCGTGCAGGTTCAAGCTCTCTCGCACACGTGCACCGGCACGGGAGGCTGGTAAACCTCATTGTGGGATCGTGCCGGTTAATATACTCATGGACAGAGGATACTGAAGGGTGGATGTTAATAAACCAGGCGGATATCACCGACGTTATTCCCGCCGTATCACCCATCTTCAGGGTTTCTCAATTAGCTGCCCCGCGTCAGAAGAACCACTCTACTTTTTTCCTAATAGATCACATTTACGAGGAAAAAACACGTAACCGTCCATTTTTCTCTCCGCCTCATTAATCTGAGGAAAAAAGAAGTCAAATTAATTCTCGACCGCTCACTATAATAATGCGTCACGAGCACGAGTAAGTCAACCACGGAAGCTGTAAATTTAATGACATCATCTTGCAATACGAATTGCTCTCCGATACTCTTTTTCAAATAGAACAAGCAATAAATTACAATCAAAATAAATACATGGCTTTGTGTGAAAAGAATTTTTACAAAGTATGCAAAATAAATAACGGAATAGGTGACCTTCAAACAATTTGTCGTAAGCCTCGTTTACTCTAAAAATTTCTTTTTTATTCTTTTGCTTAAAAAATATGTAGATATTTTCTTGTATGTCGTTCGCAAAACGTCTTTCTACCACTATGATATTTTTCGGGCAATAGACAAATTCGTTTGTTGTAGAGCAATTTTTATGGCAATTTTTTTTTTTTTTTTTTTGTTAGCGTGTAAATTAATCTCAGTCTAATATGCTTTGGATTCTCGCCAATGTAACGAGCGATTCGCAGGCTTTCAAGCAAATTAATTTTTCTGACAGGTCCTGGGTGCGTGAATGAGCCTTCAAGAAGGAATTCCTCGGGTTTTCACAGTATGACGGGAATTCCTTTGTGCCAGGTGCTCTGTGGTTTTCGCCGCGTTCTTATTGACGCGTTCAGGGAAAATATTTACCCTCGAACTGGCAAGTGTCGGAAGCTCGTGGTGTTGAATTCCGACTGATTATCCGCGCACCGCTACAAATCATGCGATTTCGGCTTTCGAATTATCTGCGAATCCCGATGGATTTTTATTCCCGTATAACATGCGAGAATTGTTGCTGCCTCGTTCTCCGAAATATAAATCCAGCGAAATTGTCTCCTTTTATTTTTGATATCAGATGTGATATCAACATATCATATTACAGTAAAAAAGTTCAGCAGACAAGCAAATTATTTTGGTATTTCAAGAATATTTAATCATTTCTGCAAAAGTTAACTATTTTCGACTTTTAGCAAGAGATTATTAATGAATTGGTATACATTACGAATTTTTATATATGTTAAGCAATGTAACAGATATATATTAATGGGAATAACAATATTCGCATATATGGATTGTAAGAGTCTGAATTCTACTTTGACTATTGTCATAGTTCTCTGTCACCAATTGCCGAGTCAGATCACCTAGGCAGTGCTTGAAGCATGCTAGGGGACAACATTGATTTAGGTGATCTCTCCCCTATATAACAGCCAAATCTGACTAGACTTAGGGTTACTAACTCTGTCAAATACAATTATGTCCTTGTGTCACTTGTAAACTACTCCCCAGTAGATTAACCCGCTTTCTACGGCCATTGAAGATTACTAGTTACTGTTTCTCGTAACTCCGAGTTATTATACCTATGTATGATATACCATAATTTTTAAGAAACATCGTATGCATTCTGCGTTATATATTGCAAATGTGTCATCTACCAATTATTTATATCGATCGTATTACAAGGTATAATTTAAACCTTTCGTGTGCATATCCACTTAATTAAATAAATATCTCGCCGACTGAACACGATTACAAACGCTTGTGTCTTCGGTTCGATTTTAATTAAATACAAACAGGGTCTAATTAAACACGGATTCGATTCGCAATTTAACAAATACTTTGAGACTCTCTCTGCTTTTGAATTTATCCTACAGCAGATTGCAAAAATCTTAAAAGATTATTCAAATACAAAATTCTCGTATATCAAGAGTTTCATAAAAATGAATTCCCTTCCGTGATATTTCTGATGTACTAACACTCTCAATATAAGAAATAAAATATCACTTAATTTGAAATCTTCTGAATCTTAGAAACCACCACAACTAAAACTACTTTGTTGTCAACAATGTTCCATATGTGAAAGAAAATTTACATGTATTGTATAACTAAATTCCGTCTAAATTTTTATTCAGTATAAACATCCTACAGTTTATTGAGAGCAAAGAGATATAATTGTATATCCATTAAAAATGAATGAATAACCTAAAAATTTACTAAGTTCTGTTCGAAATCTTTACCACTCGATATAACTCGATATATTTGGCTTTCCAAGGCATTTGATTATAGACAAGTTATTCGGTCTGTATCAGTACGATCGACAAATTAATTTCGACGGGAGAACCGTTTAACCAGTAATATTGTCCCCGAATAAATCGCCTCAAAAATCCGTTTTTTGTTCGAATCCAATCGTCGTGGTCGCCTCTGTCGTCGAGCAATTCCAAAAATATTACCGCTGGCGGAAGTTTCCCGATAAGAGCAAACCACACGAGGACCGTTTCATCAACTTAAAACGAGTGAAATTTTTATTGCGAGATAAAGTTCCACGAAGATCGAAATAAATATCGGGGGAATACTGTCAGTGAAGTTCCGAGTCTTCGTTTCCTCAAGTTCCGCAGATTGCTGATTGCAGTTCGTCCCAGGACATCCGAGGAAATATGGCCGCGGAAATGTATTTTAACGTACCGGACAAGGCCACGTGATTTTAATTAAACGAAGTCGGACAGAGTGGGGGAGGGGGGGACGGGTACAGATTCGGAATCAATTCCTCGGCTGTTTAAACTGAATATCCGACGACCGTGAAATGAAAGAACCGAAAACGTCGGGAACCGAAATCCGAACGCGAATTCACCCGCGCGTTTTCCCGAAAAGCGAATACGAAATAACCGTGCGGATCAAATTTGTCATTTCCGATTTCCCGAAATCCTTGATCTCTCTCTCTCTCTCTCTCTCTCTCTCTCTCTCTCTCTCTCTCTCTCTCTATCTCTCAAGATTCTCCGCCACCCGGAACCCCAGGTATATCTGTCATATCCCTGGGGCTGGTATCCAACGATTCCCGGCGAGTCTTGGCTCAAGAAACCGTTTTCGTGCAACGTCGATCATGTACGCCGCGGTCTCCAGCCGTTGAACGATCCTATTCACCCTAAACATCGGGATCCCATCTCCTGGGACACTCTGAAATTCGAGTATGATCCCCTTAAATCTGTCTTAATCTCTCCGGTTGCCGCTGGGCTTTTTAATTGCTTCAATCCGCCCGGCTCGCGTCCTCGAAAACCGAAACTGTCAAGAAAGATTGATTGCCTATGATTAACCCTTTCACCTACGATTTCTTTCATGGCCTCGGTAATTATCGTCCCTCCGACGTTAGTAATTTCTTCAGAGATGTTTCTTTTATGTGTTACACATTTATTACGATGGCCGAATCGGAAGATTCATTTATGGAACAAATTTTTTTAACGTTTTTACAGAGGATTCAATGTAACATTTTTTAGAGAAAAACGGATCTTCAATTTCTCATCTGCCGCAACGCGTAAACATTTCCCAGAGGAAACTGTATAACGGTGTGCAAAAGTAAATTCCTCGAGCTTTAAAATGAGTCTGAGAAATTGCAACAGGTCAAACTTATCAATAATCAGAAATTTCATGTTGAAACGGTTTTTCGATCGACAGTGTTTACTCTTACAAAAAATAAAACTATTTTATTCACATTTGTTCCAACATTTTTATGCACATTTTCGTGTCCAGCATTTATTCCACATGGAAGGGAAAATGTAAATTGTTGTTAATTTTTTCGTTATTTAGATACAGGTGCAAAGATTAGACATTTGTGGGGAACGGACTGTTTGTCGAGCTGTAGAGCAGCTGAATAGACAAGGTCCGCTATCGAGAACGCAGACCTCGAAGTATCACGTACGGACTGTGAGAAATTCGAACGCTCGGCGCTACTACAGGATTCTACGTCGCTTTCCATGAAAATGTATGCAAGAAATTTACCTACATTTCTTCGCAAAGTGTCGCCGAACCTTGCAGCAGCGTAGAGTGGCGACGAATTTTCCACGGTTTCTGCGAGGCGAGTTTCTGGTCCTCATTGATTCTTGATGGCAGTTGCAGACTGCACTTTTCAGCTGCCGTGTGAACGATCGGTGTTCGGCGAATTGTCCGTCATCAAGATGTTAATACAGTGACGAATAAGAAATGATCAAATGAAACGAATTTTTCGGGCAACCCAATTTATTATGAATCAGAAATTGTTTTCTATAAAGCCAAAGCAGGTGAATATATCGGACTGTGTAAGAATTATTTTAGAATAATACCTTGGATAAATTGCTTTAAGGAAAGAGTATCGAAAACTTTCATATATTGCTGTGAAATTCGTGCGAAATTTTATATTATTTTTCACGGCGAAACGCGGTTCATGCCAAATACCTCTGAATAATATTTTCTGTAATATTTACGCCCGAGAGCCTCACCGGCCTGCATTCAGTTTCTCATATTATTACGATAAAAATTCATTTCTGCTGCCTCGCACGAAAAAAAAATTTCTACTCGATTTCATTCAATTTTCCATTTTCTAAATTAATGATAACGCATAAATAATGTATATCTAAATTAATATATTCGCATGCCAGATAAGCATGATAACTACACTTTCCAAGTTTGCGCAAATTTGACAGGCTTCAAAACTACACAATTAATAATTATTATTTTAACTTCCGTCTATTTGACCGTCGGGACAACCATGGGGCTAGATTCATTTAAATCCTGGTAATTTTGTTCACATAATTTTAGAAATAAAGAACTAGGAAGGTGGACTACCATATATGTATTATAGCAAAGTTGGCGATACACCTTTCGCTCAGAGCTCAATAAAACGAGCAAAAACCATCGTGCACAATGATTTAGTGTGTCATGAAAAACATTTTCGTAACTTTTAGGGTTCTATACTGTCAAAGGATAGGATGAATACAAACTTTCGGAACTAATAAATCTATCTTGTTTAAAAAATTTCAAACAATCCGATTGCAGTTCCGAGAAGAATCGAGCGCGGAGCATCATTGGGAACAAAAGTGCCGTCACCAGCTGATCAAGGAGCCGTGTCGAAGGGTCGGCAATCAATGACCGCAATATTTCGTGCGTCCCGGGGCACACGAGCCGCCGCCGATTCGTCCGCCGCCGCCGCCGCCCCAACCCCCTCCCCATCAACCCCCGTGAAGGCTTAAGCGTCGCATAAATTCTCCATAACGTGGATCAACGCTGTGCCACGGACGGGTTGAAAGCAGCAGCCCGTGCGCAGGCCGGGCGGAACGAAACAAATCGCGCCTCAGCCGACAGCGCGAGATATTCTCGGTCGAATGTAAATTTCAACGGCGAAGGTCCTGGAAGAACCCGAAGAGCAAAAAGACGGACGCGGAAACAAAATCGAGCGAGATAAAAACACTTATGCCGCCTACGGCCAGAAAGGGGAACGGCTCAAGACGAAACAGAAACGAGGAAGAAAGTGAGACAGAACAGAATGGAGGGGGAAATGAGAGGATAGACAGAACTGAAAGCGAGGAAAAGAAAGATAAATCGGTAGAATAGATAGAGAGAGATAGAGAGAGAGGAAGAGAGAGAAAGAGAGACGGTGTGGCAGAACGGAAAGCGACAAAGACAAAGATAGAGAGACAGAACTGGAAGGGAGAGAGGGAGATCGAGAAAGTGTGGAAGGGGAAGGGGGTTGGAGGGTTGAAGTTACGGTGTGTGGCATCCGGAGAGTTATGTGGCGACAAGCCGACAACCCCTTAGCATCGAGTGACAAATACGAAGCGTACCGTGCCTTTTCTGTCGCGATACCGCCGCGCCGCACCGCTCGCCTTGTCCTCCGCGAGATGGAAGAGAAAGGGAGCCTGGATAGCCGGCTTTCCACCCCCGGCGAGTCACTTAGCCACCGGGTTATGGCTGCGAGTGACACACCCTCTCTCTGACTTGTCTATAATCGATCCTCAGATTTTTTTCTTTCCTCGGACTTTGGGACCATTCTGATTCCACCCCCTCTTGATTTCCGACATCCCTGCTAGCTGATCCGGCAAGGGTTACAACGCCTGTCAATCCATTCAGGGTTGAAACTGATTCAGTTAGAGTTTTATAGAACTTTCCTACGATCTACTCCAGGAAATGTGTAACACCTTCTAATCCGTTCAGACTTGAAAATGATTGTCCGGATTTTATGGAATTTTACGAACCCGGGCATAATCGTTGATTCTTCTTTTAAGGAATTTTCGATATAAACTGGATCTGCCGTATGATTTAGCGTAAAAATGGGCCTACATATTTATTCGAGAAATTGTTGCGTACTGTCCGAAATAATTAAAATTCGTGGGACACGCAGTATGTTTCGTAAGGCCTTGAGCGGACGCATGTGTGGGCGAGACAACGTGTGCGAAAGTTACTGGCAATTTCCTCGGAGAAAGTTCGCCAACTGTGGCGACCACGTTCTCTGGAATCGGGAGGGTCTTGCACCGCGATACAGAGACGTTATTGTTATTATTTATCTGGCCGATTTTTCCTCGGAGACGTACAGCCGGTTGTCAGGCTCAGATGCAAATATTCGTGACTTTGAAACTTTGCGAGCGCGGGACGGAGAAAGAACTTGCGAATATTTTGCGGGCCGGGAGATGGTGGAAATTCCCTGGAAATGGCTGAGATATCTCTTGCGCCTGTAGTTTACGAGTGAGGGGACCTTAGAGTGGGGGTCCTTTAGAAGGCTCGGAAATGATGCGGGCTATAAGGGAATCAGAATGCGCAAGCTGCACGCAGTCCTGCAGATTTAAGCCTGTTGTAATGCGTCGAGACACTTTCGAAAACTGGTGCGAATATACATAGTTTAAGGAGTATTTTGATCAGCATTACTGAGACATATCCCGTGGAAACGCGCGTTTCAATCGTGTTACCACTGTACAGTTAGGCTCAAGTAGGTTAGGAATCCAATGATACAACT
This sequence comes from Halictus ligatus, assembly GCA_028454255.1. Taxonomy (NCBI): domain Eukaryota; kingdom Metazoa; phylum Arthropoda; class Insecta; order Hymenoptera; family Halictidae; genus Halictus; species Halictus ligatus. The sequence goes on from CM052140.1 coordinate 8,416,869, forward strand.
TTGCTGTTTCTGACGATTTTTATGTTATATGCATCTTTTTGCCGTCTTATTCGTGACATTTTTCTGATTAAAATGATGCCAGACACGGTACCATTTGTATCATATTTACTTGTGTAATCCACGATACAGTAGGACGTCGATTATCCGAACCTACGAAAGGGATGTAACCGATCGGACAATAAAACAATTACATAGTCGCAGCGTTAGGTTTGTACATTGAATCGTGACATATATGCAACGCTCTAGACTGAACCATCCACAACAGTTCGAATAATCGAGGTTCCAGTGAGTCGTGAATTAAACGAGTAAATGTTCTTTGAATTATGTTACGTTTGAACTCTTTTTAATCGGAAAAATGTCGTGAATACGTTGGCGCAAGCAGAAAGGTTTATTATTGAACAATGTTACGCTTCTCAGCAATTAATCTTCTAGGCTGGCTCCGGGGATACACTCTGTGTTAGTGGGGATAAATTTTTGCATCAACATCGAGAACGTCTCTTTCAGGTGTACTCAAGTATTACCGTAATTTGAAGAAACACTTTGAAATTCATAAATTGCACAGTTTCTGTGGCATGGTCGTGGTGTTCAAGAGGTTAGGGTTATCTTTTCATTCGTGATGGGCGTGCTATCGAGGGATCGGTGCAAAGCTACGATTAAAGAAACAAGGTGAGGGCCGGCCGCGACGAAACTGAATCTCCTCGACGAGACCGTCCCTCGGCCATTTATTTCGTGCACGAAGGAACCCGTCCCCGCAGCCCGTAAACAATTTAATTGTCGCCAGAGATTAATCGCCGTCGCCGAAATTAATAATGGGGAATGCGTTTATTTCTGGCGGGAAGTGGAGCACATAATTAATGAAAAGGATGGGCTTAATGCGTCCTGACAAACCGAGGCTGTTCACCGCACGTACGACAACGGCCGTAACGGCCCGCGGGGGTGGCCAACCAAGCACAATGAAAAATCCCGTCGTCAGGCCACGACGATATTAAAGATGATTACGCAAAATGCTTAATAATGGCGAGACGACGCGTCACCGACCATCGCAGCCACCATCAACAGGAAGCTGATAAAATTTGCGTGATACCGGCAGATTATTCCGCAGGCATATATCGAGCCGGGCGATGTTCATGTGCAACACACGACCGGGAAAAGAGCCTTATTTCAGGGCCATTTTGCGTTCCTCGATTAAGACATTATGGGTATTATTTAGCCAGGCCCATAATTAACGCGAGCACGTGGAAAGTGCGACGCTCGGGCGTTCCACGAAGTCGATTATCGGCGCTGCTGGAAATTATGGGATTTTTATCATCGATTCCGTAAGAGATGCATAATTTCGTCATTTTTAATTTCGTGCTCTAATGCATTACGAGATATTCAACTATATAGAATTTCCAACTCCTAAATTTTTAAGCTGTTTTTTTTTTGTGCGATTATATCGGCACAATTATTGTATTCAAAAGCACAAAGCTCTTATCTATAAGGAGTATAGGATTCCTTTTAGTTTTAATAGTCAGTATTTTAGTATGAATTGAATAATTGCATTTCCCCTAAAAAAATTGGAAACTTCTTAGAGTGACTGATAAGTTAAAATGAGAGGTTTTTAAGCAGTGATTTTCCATGAAGTGAAAATAGAAATACTAGTTTTTTTCGGTAATTCCTAAAAATGTAATATTGAGTAGGAGAAAACATTATTTTGATTGAAATTATTACGGACGGCTAGGCCACGGCAGTGTGTCGCGGAAGACAGCGTATTTGCATAATATCTTGGCCAGTAATGTTTCTTGAAATAATGTTGAATTTAATTTCTGGGTTTTCCCTTGATAGAAGGAACCTGGCGAGCAATGGTCTTGTTATAAGAACACGAGATATAAGCAGTCCCTTTGAGGGAAAAGAAAATACGAGGAATCGGGTACATACTAAGCTACTTTCCTTTCATGATTACTAAAATATTGACCCTGTCTTTCTGCCACGAAACTTACATACGTCCTATTTCCATTAGAAAGACGATTTGAAACTATGTTTCCGGCTAAACGACCCGAAAGGGTTCGCGTGGTTGTGCGTTCCGTCAAAATCCTCGGTGAAATCTCATTAAAATCCTGAAATCTCGTTCAACTGCTGAACTGGTGGAATACTGTCCAGATTTTCAGTTTAACGAATTACCCTATGAAGTATGAAAAATTGCCAAAATTTAATAAAACTGACTTCTCCTGCTTTATAATAATTTTTACATTTTTTATACAATCAGGCAATTCTTTTGCTGCTTACTACTAAGCTGCGGATTTTACGTATTTATGGCAGAAATAAGTGCTAGATACTTAAAACGTTACATATATTATTCTCAACTTACTAAGATTATTAAAAAAGGAGAAAAGAATTTTTCATTTATATAATTTTTTCACAAATACTTATCTATGCCTAATTTTGTCAAAAAATTTTATAAATGCTTGGAATACGTAGTTTAATTCTGAGGGTAGAAATCATTTTCTATTTCGCACACAACGTTAATAGATCATCTAAAAAATCTAATACAAGCTAATTGGTGGATGATTGGCTAAAATAGTTATCCACCCGTCTGAAACCAGAATTTCGTGAACCTTCAGCGGTTTCAGTAGAGTAGACCACTATTATGCTCATCGGCGTACCTAAAATCCATTCGACAGGGGAAATCCGCGCAATCAAACTAAACATACTTTAATTGTCTGAAGAATGCGAATCCAATTTGGCGCTAGTTCCTATTGTCAGTCACAAAGGTCTGCAAATACCTATCAAATATCGAATATTTCGAAACAGAAAGCAAATATGCTAAACATTTTGTGCACATAAATACACGTAAATTATTTAGCCACAATAAAAGATGTTGGCGATTGAATGAATTCCTTTATTCATTAAAATTAGACATCTAGTGAAATAACGTTTACCTCTATATCGTTATCAGGAATTCATCAAACCCATAGTTTAATTACGACATTCACTGTAGTGGAAAAGGAGGTAGCAGATTGACCATTAAGTGAACCAATGCGGCCAATTCGGCCCCATTAAAATTTATGCTAATAATTATTTAATGTGTAATTGTTAATAACTATTTGTCGATTCAGATGAAATTTCAATATCTCCCTTCCAATTTATTTACCATTCAAATGACGTATTTCAGATATTTTTATTTTACAATTCATGGTTATAAAAATATATTTTCTAGAGAAATTTTTTAGTGTACTTCTTCGTTTGTATCAATCCTGTTATCATCATAAAGGAATCAGTCCCGTTTAGTATGGCATAAAATATAATTTTTTCGAGTCGTTGTGTTTCGAGGCACATTTTGAAGGCCCACTTAAAGACTGAAGGCACGATCGATTTTCAAGACGGCCAATTATAGTTCTTTATTTCTCCGTTTAGGTTCGTTAGGGAGCCGGTCGTTTGAAATATTTGCCAATTTCGAAATACGAGGGGGAGGAACGACAGATGCAATTTGGATAAACTAACTGTGGAAAAATATGAAATCGAAAACATCTGTAAAGCCCATTCTAGGCGGATTGCGTGGCGCCGCGGTGGTAGATATTGTTTCTCCGATACAAAATCTCGGACGCCGATTGTCGCATAAATTGGCGCGCGTCCCGCGGAACAATGTTCATAAATAACACTTCATTATTACAACGCGTACGGCCTCGGTCGAACCCGGACCAATCCGCGGGAAATATTTTCCGTCCCGATTTTCTTTTCCACGGTTCGTTGCCGTGTCAACGTTTTTACGATGCTGTGTCAGAGAACCACTGGGCCCCGGCTTTAAATATTTATGAAACGGAACAGTACCGACGTATTAATACACGCATATTGATTGTGCCCCGTCGATGTATTTTCATTATTTATTATGATCGTGCAATTAGTCGTTATCGTCCCATAATCTACGCACATTATCATAAATAAATAATTAATGTTTGCGTTACGCCTTTATTTATACGACTAACGCGGACCGGTACGCACATTCGATAAAGTATTGAACGAACCGGCGCACAGTGGTACCAATCGATGAATTAGGAGGAAAAAAGTTCAAAGTAAAGGTAATGAAAAACACGTACCAGTAAATTTTTATGTACTATACATAAAACTATACTATACAGAGTATAGTACTATATTGTGTACTATACAGAGACGCAAAGTGACCTTTGGTATTAGTTTCATTAACAATGAAACAAATGACGAACGCAAAATACCGCATCGCAACGCATAACTCTTTTACGTTACTCGTTCGCTTGTCGCAAAACAGTGTATATGAAAACTGGTGTTTTGATTACCCTGGCATTATAAATACTTTTATATTCATACTAATATGAATTCCACAGTTGAAGGTAAATGTAAAACTACAAATTTATTTCAATTTAGTGACTCGTATTAGTATTTCTACATTGGAACATCTTGATGTACATGGTCTTCGTTTCTTTTGTAATATATTCCACGTTTTGTGGAGTGCAGAACTCGAGTTACAAATGGTACTAATTCAAACTATTTTTAAGCAAGAGTAACACTCCTGTATTTGATATAAATTGAATAGCTTTTAGCCTTTAGTTACCATTTTGTGAGAAATGATTTTTTTATAAACAAAGTGCGGTATTTGCGATATTTGGGTTCGTCATTTGTTTCATTGTTAATGAAACTAATACCAGAGGTCACTTTACGTCTCTGTGGGATCTATAGTACATAAAAAATTCGCTGATGCATGTTTTTCGTTATTTTTAATTTTGAACTTTTTGCCTCCTAATTTATCGATTGGGACCACTGTGCGGCGCGGCGCGGCGCCTCGACGAGCTTGTAACGCGCAAACAGCGTATAAATAACGCCGCTCGGAAAGAAAATGGAAAAACTCGAGTGTACCTCGCGCGGAAAACCCCTTTTTCCGCACGTTTTCATCCCCGGTTTCTCTTCGAGATACGATCGCGTATCGAAATCTTCCCTTCGTTAGCAACTCGATAAAGCCTCCCTTTCGCCGGCTGTTTTTAACAACTTCTAAAGAAACAGCAACCCCTCCCTCCCTCCCCCCGGTGGAAAAAATACAATAACTTAGAACACCGGTAACGAGAAGGTAGAGAGGCCGGAGGCGGGAGGGGATCTTCGTTAATTAAAATTAATTCGACAGTCGGGAAAGTCTGGCTTAATCAATCGTCCGGCACACAAACGCTGATGGAGGGAGGCAACAAAGAGTCTAATGGAAGTTCAGGCGGCGACTCTTCTTTTAATGCCCGCAGTGAAAACAACAATCGATTGCTTCGTAATGAATTAAGACCAGCATCGATCATTCGACGAAAAAGATACGGTGAATTAGCTTCTCCGGTTCTCTTTGCTGCGACTTCGCTCGACACGGATACTTCTTCCGCAAACTACGGTAGACCATCACGACGATCCAAAAATTATGCGATATTTGCTACGTATATACGTACCGTGTAGGAAAAAAAATTATTTTCTCAGAAGTTTTTATTTCGCATAAAAATTCGCGGTTCAGTTCGTACCGACCACGTTAAAAAAAATTATATTTGCGGTGCTCTAACTTGCGTGGTGGCCTAACGTATTCGGAATCGGCCGTCACTCGAGATTTAACCGATGCGCAGCGTATCGTGTCCGTGTAATTCCGCAAACATTATTTCCTAACTGCATCAGAAAGTTTCGCGAACGTATGCATGTATGGAGGTCCTTCATTCGGCCTGTAAAGCTGAGCTTACGCGGCGTGGCAAGATAACGCCGACATTATTGATGTTATTTTTAGTAATAAATGGCGGGGTTCGCGGCGAGCGAGGGCCGACTAATACGGCGCAAAGACGGATTCTTGGTTTAAGTCAACATTTCCCCTTTATTAGCTCGAGCGAATACTCAATCGACCGTGCTCGCCGCGCGCTACGAGTGCTGTCGAACTCCGTTTTGTAATGCAGAACGCGCTGGGAAACTTCTCGAGTGATTTCTTTTCTCGCGACAAACTTCCGCCGTGCGGATTTTTACGAAATCTTGAGACAACGGAGCCGACTTTTACCCGTGCTATTTATTTATTTATTTCGAGGTCTCGCTTTCACGACGAAGTTGTTAGCAGCTGACCTATATTTATTACTCCCTTGTAAGAAATCTGTATGCATAAAATCCCTCAATGTACAAAATTTTAACAAACTTACGGATTAAATATTCTTCTTTATTCAATTTCACCTTAACAAGCACAATTGCGGGAAACGGTTGTACTTTATAAACTTAAGAAAATGCATAAACCTTGAATGCATAACTTTGATTATAGTCGTACTACTTTCAAATTACAAAAGATGCGTTCACAGTGACATTTAAAACATGTTCATTTACAGAGTTATTGCAATGTTTTCATACAAAATAATCAAATGGATATTATGCAAGTTAATATTATAATAGAAATCGTGCCAACCTTAAATAAATTCGATCTCATCGTTTCTATAAAGCCACACATAGGCTTAGCCACTTCTAATTTATTAATTTATGTTTAAACTTTCTTTGTCTTGACTTGCATTAAATTCGTATTAATTCCATTTTCTCCCCAATTTTTTAACAACATATAAAATTTCTTAAACCAATCTTAGACTGCTATTATTCATTTAATTGAACACTGTCTCTTCATAAAGATTTGTTCTTGTGCTAATCACAACATATTGAATTAGAACGTTTTGTATCTTGAGGAATATCTAATACCTGTAGAGTGGGGTTCAATAATGCAATTGTTTGCAGAACAGCCTGTCCAAGAGAATCTAAACGGCAGTTTCATTCGGCAGTCGAGCCGTAAAAAGAAAATAGTAAAAAACAAATAGGGAGAGCCGTGTCGTAAAAAAAACAGAGGTCAATATGTTGAACACTTTTTTTTACAGTGCGTCACATCGCAGCGAAGTCAGCAACATGGTAATCGATGAATAGAATTACCGTGCAATCCTAGTTCTCGTAAACGCGAAGAGCGTACAGGTGCTTGACACGGTGCCATCTTTGACGTATCTGGAGGTCTCGTAAACTCGTAATACCGGAGGGATACTGGGAGAAAATCGCTGTGGCTCTCACCCTCGTCCCACGGACGTTTATGACTTTTAGACTACTTTAAATGTGACGTACCGTCGGCTGCGCAAGTTTGCAGAAGCGAGTACAACCTCTTCCACAATTTTACGTCAATAAAACACTGTGTAATTTCCTCTTTTTGATCTATGCCAGTGATTCGTAACTTTTCCAGTGTTCAGTACTCCCTCGAATCTAAAAATAAGTTCTCGCACCCCGTTGAAAAATGTGTTTCTATTTCTTTGTTTGGAAAACTACATCTATTGCAAGACAATTTATTTATTGGAAAATAAATTTTCCAACGAAGATTTAGAAACTTTCATCGCAACCCAGGTTAAGCGACACCGATTTACACGACCCTGCATATTGTCTATTGTATTCCGTAAGCTCCCAATTTAAGCTTCTAATCTCTCTGTCAAAATTATAGTTGTTCTCGGTGAACATGTCTCTCATTTCGAGTAGAACTACCAACCCGTATAAATGTACGCCTTGTCCAACAAACTATAACATTTGGAAATATGAAATTATAATCGTAATTAACTTTTTCGACAATTAGCAATCTACATTGTAAACCATTATTGAGTTCTGCAATTCTTATTCAATTTAAATTGTATTTTTATTGCTTATTTGTTTAGCTATTTATTACTGATTTAGTTCAGTGTAAAATACCAGTATTTGTGTTAATATTATTTAAAAATTTATTACAGGCTCAGTATGTTCTAAAATGTTAATAGGATTTTTTAAAATATTGTTTTATCTTGAAATTCCTTTTTTAGACGAATGATTAACGACTGTAATTATTAAATAAATGGCAAATGGTTAATATTTTAGTGCAAAAATTGAATTGCTAGAAACATATTTTTTCGTGTGTTTAATAAGCTTCCAGCAAAATTGAAGTTATAGTTTCGTGTTTTAAATAGTGACAGCTATCTCTGAATATTGTTTATTGCGGACACTCTCGTGTTAATTGAATTATCGAACCAATCGCAGCATGATTGTTCACTGAATTATATTCGTCTACTGCTTATTCACTGGTTTGAAAGTGAAACCATAATAGAGTATACATATATGTATGTATATCTGCGAACCAGTGCGTCCGGCAGTTTATCTCGTTAACGAGTGCTGATTCGTTTTAATTGTTTGCTCTTGTCACACCTTTTCTCTCTCATAGGAATTGGTAAGTGCTCATTGAAAAGTTTCGCGTGCAAATATCGAGGGCGTTATCCAATAATATTTTTTTCGACAAATGATTGTTATTATTGCCTGTCTAATTTATTTAAAAATCTATTAAACAGCTATTGATCACATGAGCTGAGAAATTATTTTGAAAACATCTTACCACGTGACATAAACAAAAGATTGTCAGTGTTCCCTGAAAATTTCTCTGAAGTCCTCCATTGGCAATAATGCTTGGTGGGAATATACGAGAGATGAAGGAATGGGAATGGAACTGGTACAGCCAACAAGAATATCGACACATTCTTCTCTCTGGAATAGAATTCACGGTGTTGGATGTACAGTCGAGTGTAATACCCTTGCGGGCCATTTCAGAACTGTAACATATAATTTGACTATATGCTAAGCCCTTGCAAAGTGCTAGAACGCATCTACCTCTTGGTAGATGTTGCAATTCTGTGGAAACACTAACCAAAAAATAAATGTCCTAATCAAATCATTTCAATATCATCATTTATGGCTAATCAAAATTTTTTTGGAATACCATAAGATGTTCGATGCAATGTAATACGATCTTTATTTATTGTTGTTCTTGAAGAACAGTGACCATTGAAAATATGGTTCTACTTAATTCCACTTTTATGAAATTAATCTACAAAAATGGAAAATTTCATAAATATTCACAATGTAATAATAATTATTCTTTTACATGTTTTGTACTTAAAAACTCAACGTAAACAATCGTCAACTATAGTCGACAGATGAAAATTAAGAATCTGGTAGACGCTTCTGGGTCAAAATTGAACCAAACATCCTCGTACGGGTTCCCGAGACTACTTCTTGGAGAAGAATTAGTGAAAGGGCACGTTGAACGCATCGAGAAATCGAAAAATTGTTGAATTTTTGATCGGGATGTATTATTGCAGTCGACTGTACGCTTGCATACAGTCGTATACAGCGTTCTAACATAAGTGGGTATAAGGTGATGTACGCGTGGACAATCACGTGCTCGAAAACCCTCGTAAGGAAGCGTACGTCGTTCCTCCTTGCTCACGCAGGGCATTTTTACGGGAAGAAATAAGTTCAAGTTTAAGAAGCGTGGCCAGGGTATTGCATTTTACGAGCGCCTTTTAAAACTACACCGTTTTACAAACATTTCTCGCGGAGCATTCTCGCTACGTGCTCTGCACTTTCGAAAAGGACTGCTTTTAAATTTGCCAGATAGGCGATTTAATTGTTTCGAAAGTCCACGAACGATTTCACAAGATTTTTGTGGGAATTTTCGTTAGAGAGTTTATCTAAGCGAATCTACGAAATCGCCGCAGTCATTGTTTATAGTGTAGCAATGCCTTTTTTTTCGTTATTCGATCATTGGGAACACATGTCAAGATTATTTGAAATGATTTTTCCCTTTACGAGAATGTGCCTCATGTGTTCGTTAAGGAGTTATTAACGAAAAACCCGGACCAATCGGAGCGCGGCTACAGCAGACGGATTCCGGCTCGGCCAATTCCAACGTCATGCTCAGCGGGACCCGTCGCCGACCCGGAACCCGCCAGCTATGGCCGCGCTCTAATTGGTACGTGTTTTTCGTCAATAACTCCTGAACAAAGCCGCGGAGAAGATTTTCGTGACGGGAAAAGTTACTTCAAATGTCCTTAGGAATCACCCTTTTCAAGGAAATCCAACATTTTTGGACCACCCTTTATATCTAAATTAAAATCATAGAAAGTGATATACAAGAAACCAGTGGACTGTAATGGTAATTCTTGGTCAAAATCCTATCCTAGCCTATGGTAGCCTTGGTCAAAACGCTTCGGCAACGTTTGCATTCTAAAATCGGACAACAACCTAATAGCTATAAAGAAAATAATACGGGGTTAGTATCTGAGCGAGCGCCTCTCGAGGTGGATATCACGGGAAATCAGGCTTCTGGGTGCGGTATAGCAATGCCGAGGCAATCTATTCCGTCGTACGGAAAGATTCCTAGCGAAAGTCGAGGGACATCGCGCGTTCGGGCCAGGCAAAACGAGCTGCGAACAGCAGGCTAATTTTCCCCGGAGACGGATTAACCTCTCGCGAGGGGGAATAGTCCGTAGAGAAGTGTCAGGAGGAAGGCGAGGGGGTGGCAAGAAAGACGAAGAGGATCTTAAGGAAGAGGCTCTTACTGGTGGTAGGTACACGTAAGAAGAGCTTGCGGTCTTGAGAGCCTAAAGATGGTGGCGGGTAGAGAGAAGAGCCGGTGGTTGAGGAATAGCGGGCACACGGCTTGCTTCTGGAACGTCTCGTACTGTGCTATCAGCTACTTTGCATTTCGTTGTTATTCAGAAATAGTCACAAACCGTACCTACCCGGGCTACCGTCTTGTGGCCCGTTGCTTTTCCGCTGTATCTGTTCCCTCATTCCTCGCCCGTTTCTCATCCTCGCCGCTCCCACCCATCCTTTCTCCGAGCCACTTCTTACTCAACGAGATGTTTTATTAATGAAAATGAAGAAGCTTCTTATATTTTCCTCGCCCCCCCCCTCCCCCACCAGCTCCACCCGCACATCGCAATTTAGTCCTCCTCGTTTCGCGATCTTTTCTCCCGCGACGTTTCGTCCAACGTGGCAGCTTTCTCTCTTTCAACGCACTCTCACGCACAGTAATATGCGGATACTTTTAAAAGGACCATAATCATTTTAGGATTGGACCGTGCGACTTCAATTTCTTGGAGAAGTTAGAACAGGATTGGATTAGTCTACTACGTGACACGAAAAAGAAATTTGGAAAAAGTTGCAATTGGTCGGAGTTGCAATTCTCTACATCAGTAAAAAAAAAAAATACAGATACATTCGATTGATACTGCATACAGAATTATTATATAAAATGTTTTTAAATCGGAAGGATATAATATAGAATAAATCTAAATGACTAACCTGCTGATCTGTATGTAATATAAAAATATTCCCTGTCAATTACTATAAACGTATGCACATAGTATAATTTCTTCCCTGAATAATATGTCCAAAATAATGATAGTCTTCTGACGTTTCTATACTTTCGTATTTCGCCTACTCATTTTTGTTATAAATGCATAAAATCTACAATCCGCTAATGTCAAACCCGGAAACCCTGTTTCAGTTCAATACAAATGTACGTTATCAACGTTAACCGACGTACATGTTATCCAAATATAATTGCATGCAGAGCTTTTTAAAAAAAGGATTAATATTCCAGGTCCGCCCCAGCGCGGTTTAATGTGGAGCCTGTTAAAACAGAGTTTCTCCTGTGAATCCGAGTCCGTCGTTTTTAATAGAATCTTCTGCGGCTCGCCTAAATTACTCCCTGGGTAGGACGCATGGCCGAATCTCGCAAATTGTTGCTCTATAGGCCGACGTTAATTTCGCGGGTGTCAGCCGATGTAAACGAGACTCCGCGTCGAATTTGAGACCATGGGGCATCTAATCGGTTTATACGCGCTACATAAAGACCGTAATTGTCGGGTGAAAGTTCTATCTATAGATCGGACTCCCTGTGTCGTTAGCAATTACTAAGCAAAGAGCCTTTTAAATTATGGATCTGGGATACGCCGTGCGATAACGTGTACGGCCTATCGTGCAATTTATAGGTCAACCTTGTGCATTCTTCACGTTAAACGCCACCCGTGTCGTCGTCAAGTATTAATCCGTCTAAATCGTTGGCTATCGAGAACTTCAATGTCTCGTATGGCCTTCTACGGTCTAACACATTTTCCATCGTTTTCACTTTTGTTAGCAGGTTGCACCAATTCGTGCCAGTTTCACAGTGATCCACATTCACATTTGAACACCCTTTTCAAATAGACTCTGTCGTTGAACTTTTACATTGTTTTGTAAACTCTCTAGAAACTGGGTTAAACTTCGCCTTGGTACACACAGAAATTTCGAACTTTTTAGATCAACGTTAACTAACTTTAAACACGCATCACTTTCGACTCAGTGAATTCCTCGCCTTAAAACTTCGACTTTTGGCATTTTCTCGTCAAAACGTACAGGTCTATATAGTAAAAAGTTAAAAATTTCTGGGTTGCCAAGGTGAAGTTCAGCCAGAATTCGCTCTTCCCTGTTAAGAGCCCGGAGGAATTAAAAGGGGAATAAAAATCTAATTAAAATTCCACTAAACCATATCTTTTACTGCAATTGGTGTACCTGGGAATACTGTAAATTCCATAAAGTTTTCAGTCTAGCTAAACTCCATTTTATTGAGAATTGCGTGAGAATGAAGTGACCAGAATTGGAGAATTTATTTCTAGCGAACATTGATACTCATTGAAAATCTTATTAATAGGCTTCTGGCAAATGGAGTGTTGAAATCTGGCAATTTGCACAAAAATGTTTGCAGCTTGAACTACGATCCCCGTGCATTCTGTGTTATAGTCACTTTTGGAATAGTTTCCGTCTTTCCAGGTAACCCGTTTAATTCCAAGCATTTTTCGCTTTCTCTCGTCTCTTTCTTTCAGCTGTTCATTCTTCTCCTCGCCACCATGCAGCCCCCTTCGTGACAACCATCGTGCCGACACCTCCGCCATACCTCGGAATGGTAATATTACTTTTCGTATAGCGGTCCAGCCTCCAGGGAATGCGACAACGAGCTGTGCGTGAAATTAATTTAGACTGGCAACAAACATGCCTCGGTAAGCCGACGCAGAACTTGCGGAAAGAGGACGCCGACGATCCAATACCTAAGTAGACGTAATAAACACGAGCGCAGACCATCCGATCCCAAATTTTATTACTTGCAACAGGGACGTTCGAAACAGTATCAACTAATTCCTTTGTCGGCGCCGAGCGACTTTGTACTTTGTCGCTGAAAGAGAATCAGCGATATTTTTGTCTTCTCGTTTTGTAATTACTGATATGCTAATGGACTGCTGCAGGTACTAAAATTATTGGTCACAGTGTGAAAAATATATTTAATTCCAATGTGGCAGAAGATGTCCCCTACAGCGTTGCTAAATGTATATTCTCAATTTGCATATTCTCAAATAAATAAATTTAGCAGTTTATTAAATACGAATTTTACAACGTGAAAATTGTTTTGAACTGTGGCCTGGTAATTTGAACTGGTACCTCAGAGGTGTTATTAGAGTGCAAAAGGTATATTACATTTTTTGGATGTTATGTGTGTATATATATTGTAATTTATAAATAATCTGTGAAATGTTGAATAACATTGCGAATTGTTACAAACGAAATCGATCTTAAAATATGTTACGTAATACAAAAATTATTATTATGGCTACACTGTAAAAGTCAAAAGTATTTAGTTAAAATTTTGCAGTTACGTTCTCCGTCTGCGAACTAAATCGCTAATTGTTGCTTACAGAAGATTCAATTTACCCCGATTCGATTTGTTTATTCAAATTTATTTGGTTTCAATTAAATTGAATCTGCTGGGATTTACCACACTGATGAAAATTTAATTAACGTTATTACACAATGATACGTAGCTTTTAAATATACTTTTCCAGACGAAAACTCTCCGTAACGCGTGTTACTTTAATTCAATTTATTTACAGGGAAACCTAAAAGCGTAAAAACTAGTTAACGCAAATAGTAATGTACAATACGGTTGGGTGAAGCATCATCTAACAATGGAGGAAAAAACAAAGACCTGGTAAGAATTCGCCTTTGTGTGAAAGAGTTAATAATCCGAAGGGAGGCAATACAGGATGATAATCATTCTGAACCGTGGAACTTTATGCAAATTCGTATTTCCCCATTTAAGGAGACTGGAAAGAAATCTGCCATCTATATTCTGTAAGAATGGATTCAATAAATTCGACATAAAATGAAGCTGCATTTCATTCGATTAAATTGTTCGTTCCGTGGTTCTAACCAAATATTTCCCAAAGTTTCTTTCGCAACGCGCACGTTTAATATTGTTCGTTAATTTTTTAATATTTCCTAAATTTGTTCTTACTTAACCACGTTATTAGTTTAAAAAGAAATTACTGAGAATGTGCATTGTGTTGCTGCATCGCAACAACCGAAAACAGAATTCACTTTAGGGACAACCAAGTATAATAATTTTCTGTACTTACGTGGATTTTATGCATTCTCGAGTTATATAAAAAAAATAATTCAAAGAGGAAATGCACTTTCATGTAACTTCTGTTTCTCAGAATTGCCTGGAACAATTTTTGCCTAAAGATCCGCAGTGTTATAAGAAGAAACGAGAAAGAAAGTTTTCCCTGCAATCAGATGGAACATTATAAACAGTTAACGAGGGAAATAATAATCATCGTAAGCTGCCGCCGACGATATTTATCAACATGCAGGAAGCGGCGAAGTCACTCACTCTCCTCTAAGCTGACAAAACAATGGGTTCCGCTAGATTAGCGTATGAAACCACAGTCGGTGAATGGAATGCCTAGAGGATCAGAGGATTCTCTAATAAGAAGGAGAAGGAGATACGGTACTGTGGACGAATAAAGAGAGAGGGGGAGAGAAGGAGAAAGGGAGAGGAGAGCCACGAAGGTTGAAACAGAACGGACCTCCGCTTCCGCAGGCAACCGGCTCTTGCTTCTGCGTTCCGACAAACTACGCTACCAAGCCAGACCAACAGTTTGTTCGCTCGAATGTGCATTTATGCAACCACCTACATCCGAACCAGTAACCAGTTCTATACTACCTTCCGTGCGCCGCCATCAGTTTCGCCGGCCCGTCCGCTTCGAGCTCCTCTTCCGCGCCATAAACGCGTATAGTTACAGCGTCAGGAGTGTACGTGGAAAAGTGTTTTCGCTAGATAGCGCTCCGGGCGAGTGATTAAACCTCAAGCTTGATAATTGCTCGCTGCGACCACGTCTTCGACCGTGTCTACCCAAATTCCCATGCGAACGACGCTCGATGGGAAATTTCGTTTCGCGGAAAAACGCCGCATTTCCTCGAAATCATTCCGAAGAAATTTATCATTAACAATGATTGCCCTTGTACGATGATTTGCTCCAAGTTTCTAGAAGGGAGAGGAATTTCACGGTCATCGTATGTCTGTATTTTCCACGTATTAAATATCGATGAGAGAAAACTAAAGTTTTATTCCGGTTTAAAGGAAATTCCTGTGTGAAATCTTAATCACGATGTTATGAGACACGGGGTTAACATGGCGAAATGTCGTGTTATTTTGTTAGAAACCCCTAATTGTTTATAAGATATATTTTTGACACCTCGAAAATGTAGTATATATAGCATAAATTCCATTTCTTTTGCCTAAAGAAGAACCTGCGCTTGACAACGTTCAGATTCAGAATCAGTAGTAAGAGCGCGCATTAATCAGTCAAGAAGACAGTAATCTGGAAGACGCTCTTTTCTAGACAAAATTATGAACACGTTCGTAGCGATTCTTTCTCAATAACAGATTTTTTTATGTAATAACAATTAAACTGTGAATATTAAATGAGCCTGCTTCATCCAAAAATAAGATACCTAAAAATGTCTGTTCGATTTCATGTAAATCAAATGAATGATTTTTAAATATCGTAGCAACCATTTCCAATAATAACGTTTCAATGTAAACATGCATAAAATTTTGTGAATTGTTTTAAATAATATAAAAACCACTGTATTTCATGGGATATAAATTTGTGAATCATTATATGCTCAAGATACAAACCGCAAGAAAATGCGAAAACAATGAATTTTTCATAGCCGTCGCAGCAGAGGGACTCAATTAGTTTCGATGCGCGGAGGAAACAATCAAGCGGTTAGCCAGCCGTAATTAATTTGTCTACACGGATCATTATTGCTAACGAAATCAATCGGACAATCGGAAAGTGACCTCGTTTCGCGTTGAAAAGCGGACGCAATAAGCGTGCGCGTTTACGTTGATATTTTTTCGGAAATTAGGAGGTCTCGCTGCGCGAGCTAACAAAGGTCTGGTAATTGTAGTTAACGCGGCCACGGTGCACACGCACAGACCGCATTTGTCTGTCTTGTTTTACAGCGAGTTAATTACGGAGACGGACTCTATTATTCTGGCGCTATGTCAATTTATTACTCTGTCATTGGGTGTACGGTTAATGCATAAATTTCATTTGCCTTGCGCTGTCTTCCGCCTTCGTTTCTTGTCCTATCCTACAGCTGCTATTCCGCGGAGTGTAATCAGTGTAAGCAATGATTAAAATGTGTAGCGGTACATTAAAAAAAAGTAGAAAATTTTTTAGGAAACAATGTATAATAATAGATTGCTCTAACTTTATAGGTGACATACTTTAACCGTTCCTTTTCAACTTCCACGTTTTACCGTTAATAATAATTACCAAAATTTTACATTAGATTGCAATTCAGCCATTGATAAAACGCATTTACTTAAACAAAATTTAAAGGCAGAAGATTACATTTTCCTTTAACTTGGAGAAAAATAGCTTCAAAGACAATTATGTTTGAAGACATATTCTGCATACCTTAATTATCTACAAGATATATTCTACATACCCCAGAGAGGCAGTACATACACCAAATATTCCATTCCTTTTGCCTGAAATAGAATAATCCTCGCTTCGGAGGCAGTGCGTTTTGATACTTACAGTAAGTAGTGACATCCCACACTAGTCAGACAAGTAAAGACAAGTAAAATAAAATTCAAAATGTCTACATCTATTCTTTCTCAATAACAGTTAGTCTCGTGTGATAGACATCCATTGTTCATAGTAACTTATTTAAACAAGTAAAAATCGGATGTTCGATAAAGAACAAACGCATTTTACAAAGACAATGATCTCGACATTATATTCGAAACTATCAGTAGAAAAACTAATTCTTGAGCAGAGTAAAACCACCTAGATCCTTTCTAAGCCACTAACGTGGTGGTACCTACGCATTCAGAATGCAAGCATACCTCGTGCGGCCACTTCTTAAAATCCGCGTAACGACCAGACTCGCAAGAAGTTGTACCTAAACTTTTCACATCACTTTTAACAATAGCCTAAACTATCATACTTAGGAAACCAGACGTTGAGATTGTATAGATAACCTTGTAAAACCTTTGTTCAAAGTTTCAATTTCTTTCCATTATTTACACATTGATTGAAATTTTCTTCGATCATAATACAATCATAGTAATAAGTATTATACATATACTTATACGTATTATACATGTACTCCTTTAACATCATAATGAATACAAATGTGTTGATTTATGTTCTGCATTACGCTCCATTGTACAACATTTAATTAAATTAATTGATCTCAGATGATTCATGATTTCGTAATGTACAATTACATAATGTTAAATCTATCAAAATACCTCACAACACCTAATAACCACTGTAATTCAATTTCATACATTAAAATCCTCGTATTCCGATGTTCGTTCGCATTCTCCTCAGCCGCTGACCACAATAACCACTCCATATCGCTAAACCGCAAAAACTATCGGGTCCATAAAACCGGTGCCCAGGTGAAAACGAAAGCACACCGAGGCCACACGGGTTCGCGGGAACGTAAACGATCACGATCGCGCCAAGTAGTAACTGGCGCGGCGAGTCAGCCAAACATTTTAACGGGCTCTATAACCCGGGCGACTTTACAACTCATCCTTGCTCGCGTCGGCTTAAGCTTCCGCGGCAATATCTCGCTGCGGGTTTTAAGGCATGAAAGTATAATAACACAATAAACCAACCTGTTTTCCATCCTATTGTCGACTCCGTTACCTACTTTCATCCGTTTCGTCTGTCTCTTGGCAAACTTTCACGCATATAGTAGAACCTCGTTTATACGAACTAATTAATGCCAAACCACACATGACCTGATCAGACTACCCTAATCAGGAAAAAAGGGATCGAGGCTGGAATCCGCAAGGGCAGAAACGGCCGAGAAATCCGCGAGATACAGGGCAGACGCGTATCGCGGCTCGAGCGATTTCGAAAACGTCGCGCGAGGAAAGTTTTCGCACGGCACGGTGCGCCTGGATCGGCAAACAGTTCTGGCATCTTTCGTGGCCGCGGTTGCTCGCCGGCCTTAAAATCGCGGTACTCCCGTTCTGCGGCAGACAGTTCTCGATGTGGTATAGCTCGGTGATGGCAGTGGAACGGGGACATAACAGATATATATACCGCGGGAGGCGGCGTGCTCATCTAGCGGCGCGCATCGCTTGCTCGAATTCTCGCAGAAAATTCGTTGAAGGCGTCGAGGTTTACCCACGTAAACGTCTTCATACACCCCACCCCCCACCCCCACTGTTGCACGCTCGGATGACCCGTGGGAGCGCACCACTCTAGAATGGAATCAGCCGACTTCAACCGTAGCTCTAACCACCTTCGAGCTAGCTCCGCAGCATAACGGAGCTGAGCTGAGCGGAGCAGAGCAGAGCAGAGCAGAGCAGAGCAGAGCAGAGCGGAGCAGGGCGCAACGTCGCTTCGTCGTCGTCGTCGTCGTCGGCGACGAACGTTTCGCGAGCCTGGTTATGACGCCATAAGCAGTTGCCTCGTTGAACTTATTAGAACGTGCGGGAGCTCGGAGAAGAGAGGATGAGTGTGTAGCCGAGTGGGTAGACACCCTCAAGCCTCTTCCCCCCCCCAATCCACCCCCGCAACTCGCCTCGAACCTACGAGCAAAGCGGCCGCTTCGTGCTTATCCTTGTTTTCGCCGTGGCCTGCTTCTTACGCTCGGAACCGACGACAATGCCACCACGCTAATCTGTTATACACTTTTTGGCAGACCTATTTATGCTGTCCCGGCCACCCGCGAAACGCAAACTTTTTAGCAACGGGACTTTTGGAAGACGCGAAATGCCACCGCGACCACGTAGGCTTAACCCTCTCGATCGATGAGCAGCTGCTGACACGACACCAGCCTTGTGATTTTTGGGAAACCTGACAATATGTTCTGTAACAAAAGAGATATTATTGTAAGTGCAACATTAATGCCACTTATTACATCAAACAAGTAGTCATTTCGAAGTGTTCAAAATAATTTAATCATCTACTGCTCGGCAGAATTTAATGTGCCGGTAAGGATGTTTCCTGCGGATATCTCGGGAGCTTGTGATTTTCGCTGAAAACGAATGTTCTGTAATAGACACCAAAACTTCGGGGAGGTAATCGTAGAGTTTAGCATAATTTGCCCAAAGGCCCGTGCAGAATGCGACAAATAATTTTCAATCTAAACTGGACATTTAATTGCAATTGATTCTGTCGCCGGGGAGAGGGGAAATAATAGCTTCGCGGTGGGATATTCGTGGACTTCCCCCTTCAAATTTATATGTATCGAAAACATTCGAGCGAAATCCGGGATTCTCGGGGCTACGTAACTGCGGAAGCCGCTGCAGGATTTGGCATGTCTAGAGTGCGGTGTCCCGTGGAAGTTTTCTCATGTTGAATTCAAAATGCCATTCTTCGGGGACCGAATAAACGAGTCCGACGTACATTTCCATTTTAATTCCGCCGATTCTTTTGTCTCGCGAAGTAAGGACACCCGAAAATTCTAATATCGATAAAACTGGAGCGACCACTCGTATCAACAGCGACAGTAGCATTTGTGACAAAAACAAACAGAGATTTAAAACCAAAGAAAAATTAAAGGAATTTAAATTAAAAATTGATCTTGGCAATATCTTTCTTTTAGCTCCTGCTTTTTACAATTAATGAATTAGATTAATTCTTATCAAGACAGTTGGAATCTATAACAATTTTTCTACTTTTCACGCAGAACTCAAATCGAATTTTAAAGTAAATACCTGGGTAATAACTAGTTTAAAAAACCAATAACTAACAATATTCTTCTGTTAGAATACACGAAACGATGAAAAGAAAATTTCCGATAGTTTGTATTATAAAATCAAAGACACTGAGACAGAAGGTGTGTTAATAGTGTTATTCTTTTATTAAATTTTGTGTTTGAAGAGATCGCAATATTGATTTTCAATGCTCACGATGAGAAGTAACCCGAGGTACAATCTCTCACTGTTACATAGTTCATCGTTGGTTTCAAATTTTTAATTTAGAAGTGCCTGTTTGCTTTTCGCCGTCCTTCGTTCGTACGATCCGAAAAGATTAAATTTACTTTCATCAGTAAATATTAGTGTCCGCTCACGTTTGATTTTCGTGAGCAAATTCCTTTGGCAAATGTCGCTCTTCTTTTCTGCCTTTGTTTATTCGCGATGTTTTATGCTCGACGTACCGTTTCCCGCGAATGGCACTTTTCTTCTAGATAATCGAAACGATTTATTAGTCAATTTCGAAAGCGTTTAACCGAGCGCGTCGGTATACATCTATTTTTTCGAATAATTTTTCCGCGACCGCATACAGTAATTAAACTTTTTATGGTATCGATTCAATACGGTCCTCGCGATTCTATCTGTGTTTGATGTTGATTACAATTCCCTCGCTGGAATTTAACGATCTGCCGATTTCCCGAAGCGGTTTACTTTTTCCTCGTTAATAAATAACAAGTTACACAATCGGATGAGGTACGTTCTGTTTCGCGTTGCTATTCCAATGATTCTCTGTTTAACATTGACGACTACTAGTTTCAATCTTTTTTCAGATTTTACGGGCTCTAGTCACGCAGAGAATATTTTCTAATTTTTTACTGAGAAACGGGAAAGATACAATAATGCAACGAGAATTTGTGTTTTCGCGAACACTATGATAAACAAGCTTGTGGTCTACAACTCGTAACACTCTGTTCGTAAATTATCGTCCGACTTTAAATTACATTTAGAATCGATGGTTTTCAAAGGAACATGTTAAAGAAAGAAATACTATTCCATTTTAATTTCCATTGGCAACAAGTGACTAACAATTTTGTTATTCCGCAAAAAAATCCGCAGTCTAATTATCATAGGATTAACAGGACATTTTTACGTACTTCCCTGCGTCTGTGTGTGCGTGTCGACACTCGGAGAATGTGCCACATATTACGGAACACCTTGCAGACTGCAGTCGTTGCATGCTTGATAAAACAGAGAACCCTGGCAATATATTATTCAGGGTGCCTTTTTCTTAGAAGGGAGTTTCGATCGTGTCCCTTATCGTGATTCAAGGCTTTATTCTGTTTATCGGCTGGTCGGTTCTATCGAATGCGGCGAATAGTTCACCTTTATTATAGAAATTATAGCTCGGTGAAATATTCAGCCTCTCGCGAGCGTAGGTGGTTAGTTTCGCACGGATCGGCGAAGATTTTGCACGGCGGGGGTGGGTCCATCGACTCGATGCAGAAAACTCGGGGTAACACGACGAGGAAGCCGGCAGGGGTTTAGGCGAGTGCACGACAAGGTGTAAAAGTTTCCTGATGCACTATTCAGTACGTTGTCATCGAGGTAGGTGTTTCGCACTTGACCACAGTTCGTGCCTGATTCGACATACTTTGTCTTCGTGAAGCCTTTAAATAAAAAATTTAATCCACTGTTCTAAATCGTGTACGTTCAATTCAGGTGTTTAAAATATTTTTTAAAATATTCATATATTTTAAATATAACACCAATGAAAATGATTTGATAAAAATTCCATTTTCTTAATCGTAATGAAAAATCTTTAAATTTTCAATTTAAAGAGAATATGGTCTCTTTCGTTTGAGACTGGTTGAAAAAAATTCAATTGTTAATGCACATCCAACACACGCATGCACATCCTGGTTCTCGGACGGGAATGTTCTAATGCCGAACAAACGCATGTAATAATTAATTGAAGGTCACGTAGACCCGGTGACTTCTTTATGACCACCTTGCGAGGGCATAATACGTGCCTGAGTCCATCGTCCATTGGACTGTTACGTCGAAACTCCCTGGCGCAAATTCAAGCTTGGCACGAGGTCGAAGCACATTGCACAGCTGCAAAGTACCGCATTTTCCATAAGGTCAAAAGACGCAAAATTCCTTCCGACGAACTATCAGAGGGAAATACGCGAACGTGTTGGAATTCCCAGAAAAAATTTCGCTAAAGGTACAGATCAACGCAGTACACGAACCGAGCATTAGAATTCTCATAACACATGGGTTATATTTAAAAAACTAAATTCTGCTCAAGTTCGCCTAGTCACGCCTGAAACATTATTCTTTTGCTGTTTCGACTCTTACACTTTTATCGACGATTTATTCATTTCAATCACAGTGACCAAAGTTAATGGTTACGTTCAATTATGCTCATAATTATCACACGTAAATGTTTGATTAAGTGTTTCAGTTTAGGTATCCGTAAAAACGTTGTTCATATTTACTGGACAGGCATCCTGGATTGTTTATGTTCACGACTACTGTTCCACAACTGTCCCAGGCTCTGGAAAAAATCTTTAAAAATTCTGGAACGCGTAATGAAGTCCTCATTTTTCTGCACAATCGTATGAGCATTTTGAAAAAATTCAAAAGTGAAATTTTTGTTTTAGGCAATCCAAGTTGCCCGCGAAGGGTTAAATACTCGGCCAAAGAAGTAATTTTCGTCATAGCAAGAACGATCGAATAAATTCCAACATAAAAATTCCGTCCTCCTCCATGAATAGTCAGATATTTATAACGATAATACGCATATCACGATCGCTTCACTAATTAATTTGATTCATGGCGAACGCTCGCTGGACATCTTACCGGAGCATAAAATCGGCGAGATATCCCATCGCCGTTGACACAATGCCATTTCCTGATAGCTTTTCCCGTGGATTATCGAGCCGGACGTTAATTACTTGGGAAACGTAAACGTTTGCTCGAATCTAATTGCGGCTCTCGTCAAATTATGCCGACGATCGACCGATCCATCCGAGCGATTCATGCTGGCGTTTCCGGCACGATCAACGAACGTGCCTCGCTCTCATTTTTTCTTCTACCGCCGGTTGCAAATCGCGCGTGCCCGCCGATTATTATACGTTTATCATCCATAATTATATCTCAAACGATCCAACGAAATTCCGCATGAGCAGGGCGGCAGAGAGTGGACGGGGGACGGGGGGGAGGAAAAAACTTTTCTCATTATTTCTCGGAACGTATTCCAATTGGGTGAACTTTTTCAAATGCCCCGACTCCCGATCTCGACGTTCGCTTCTTCCCGGGCATTAAACAGGCAGGGGGCTTTAATTAAAGGCGAACTTCACCGCTGTTATACGTATCGCATAGTGCGTAATAAACGGACTTTTCGCTGACGAAGAAGTATGGCGGAGGATACGCGATCTCGGCGACGCTGATGCGTGAACAAGAATAATGACGTCCGCTAGAGAATGGATCTTACATATTCCCAGTAAACATTTTTATGCAGGAATTTTCTCACGTACCAGTTTCAAGTGTCCATGGTTGCTCGAAACTGTTGTTTTAAAACGTTATTATTATTAGCCTAGTACACGCCAATTCCTATTAAAAAGTATAGGATTATAGGAAAATTTTTATCAATGATAATGTATGGTGGAGGATGATGTTCAATAGGATGAATCTTATGTCACAGCATCCCCAAGATGATAGACTGTCTAAAAATGTGCTCCTTCCAAGATTTTTTCTAAAGGATCATCAACAAGTGAACAATCACATTTCCTACAGTGACATTAACATAACTCTTAACATCACCCTCCATTTTTATCACAACAAGAAAATTAAAAAATGGCCGAGGTATTCGCTATTTGTGAAATGGCCTTTTATTGGTGCATCCCTGGATGGGCGCCATTTGTAGAAGTGGCAGCAGTATGAATCGAAAAAATCGGGTTTCACGTTGAAAATCGACTTTGATCGTTTGTGGCTCAAAACATGTTTGAGATATCAAAAAAAATCCTTCGCTACATTTTAGAGTACTGTATGTCAATTAAAATTGGAAGCAAATCGATCGCGGGGTTCCAAAGATTTAGTGTCGGCCAGATTAGAATTTCTTGAAAAATCCAAAAGTTTCTAGGTTACAGTATTCTCTTTATTACACCCGGGCCGTAAGTTTCAAATTTTCAAAATTCTGCACACATGAAACTACAAGAAAATTGGAAAAAGAATTCAATTTTTTTTAACAGTAAATGTGATCTTCCCCCATTTGTAAGGGGGTTAATATTTTCCGGACCGAAACTGCCACCGGTATGGCAGCGAGTTTTCACTTTTCGTTCGGTTGTCTGCTAATAGCTACGGTTCCCGAGCTGGGGATATCGACCGACGACGAAACCGAACGGAAGAAATCGTTGTGGTATCCGACTTTCGTTATCAAATTCACATCCGTCGCCATTGTTCAGGGTAATCATGGTGAAACGTCGTGGCCATGGAGTGGCTCGATCAAGATTCCTGATTAAACCGAAAGATTTCGACGGAATCAGCGGAAGCGGGGGAAGGAAGAATCTCACCGCGAAAGCTAACTGGTCTCTCGAGGGGTGAGAGAACGAGAGAAAGAGTGCTCCGTGGGTGTAGGCGGGGTGTCCCTGAGGTAGAGAGAGAGAGAGAGAGAGAGAGAGAGAGAGAAAGAGAGCAGAGTGTCTGCTGAATTCACATCCACCGGCAGAGCACGAAGATCCTCGGCTGTCGAGCCGAACGAGTAAAAGAGAAACGGAAAACCGAGGAACTTGAATTCCTTGTAAAATAGAGAAAGAGTCACCGATCGAGGAAAAAAGAAAGCTCAAGAGAGCGAGAGAGAGAGGGAGAGAACGTACTGAAAAGAAACGCGGGGGGCGAGAGCAAGGGGTAAAAATGGAAAGTACGTGAAGAGGAAACCGTTGTTGAACAGAAAGAGGAAAGCGAGACGGATACACAGTGAACGATTCAGAAAAAGGAACGAAAGAGAGCGACCGGGAAGAAGAAAGGAGAGATGTTAAAAAAGATAGGGACAGATATCGAGTTAGATAGAGAGGAAGCGAGGAAGATAGAGAGAGGGGGGAAGGACATAAAGAGAAGGAGAGGCGAGCGTGGAGGGGTAAGCCATTGCCGCATTGCACCCTCGCCAACACGATTTCACCTCTATCGATTCGCGATTCTCCGTGTGTTTTGTGCCGTTGCACTCGGATAACTAGACACTCTCCCTTTGATCACATGTTATTGTACCCAAGACCCTATTATCTCCGACGGTCCCTTTCTCCTTCTACTCATTTCTCCAGAACCGCCAGACCATTTCTCGTATTCTCCAGCACATACACTTGCAGCCCCCCCCCCCCCCCACCCACAATTTTGTTTACGAAAAACCAGGGCCCGAGATACAATCGTTCGTCGGTTAAGCTTCTCTCCGAGTCGTTCGAGCGGACCTTATTTTTCAGCCATGAAATTTTTAGCACGGTACCACCCCCCCCCCCCTTTCTCTTGGGAAACTTGACTTGGTTCCATTCCATGAGAAAATGATCTATACAAAATTTAAGATCGATCGAACCTCGGGAAGATGTCGAAGGCGAACTATTGAAACAGGTATAAACGCAAATCGAAACAATAGTGTGCCGTTGAAAATTCAAATAAAATATTTACCCAATTGAAAAACGATTTTTTCGAATTGGATGAACATGTTCAGAGCCGTCAATTTTAGACGATTTACGAGATAGTAAAAACGGTTAGCTCGCTGAAACGGGTTGTCCTTGCTGATTGGAAAATTTTTACAGAATTGCCACATTTTGCGAACACGCGTTTTAAAAGCGATAAGACGACCCGCGTTGAAATGTTGAATTCAAAAATCGTATAATCTAATTATTCCTGGGGTGAGCTTAAAGTACTGTTTTTTGGAAAATTTCAAGAACGGCGAATATGAACTGCAAACAATGCTCGCTTTTATTTAGCGACCCGGATGTTTAAACAATAGAAGGAGAATACGGTCAGCCGGGGAACAATCGTTGTAAGCAGCATCAAAATGGAAACCGAAAGGGAGCTTCGATACGCTGTCAGGTACAGTCTTGGCCTGCTGGCGAAGACAATGGTATATTAGATAGTAGTCAGCGGCGTGATTTGCCACGGGGGAAGGATTTTGGCTAGCCATTTCACGTAATTACTGCGGTATCCGAGCGACGCTTAATCCCGTTTACAAAGCATTACCTGCTAATGGATATGTCGGGTCGCACGGTCGCGCTACAGTAACATCGCTGCAACGCTTCAAGTCAAGCTACTGGATACGAGCATGTGGATTCATTGAAATTGAATATACATCTCTCCCCGTCGTCGTCTCGTCGGAAGCCGCCGATGACGAGACAAAATAAAGGCCCGTTTAAAAATCGACAAACGAAGTCGTTGTATCCTACAATCGCCCCGGAAGTTAACAATTCTTCAACATTAGTGTCACTATTTCTTGTGCAATGCGTTTAGTTCAGTGCCTGAAAAATAATTTGGACTTTTTTTCGAAATTATACATATTCCAATTTGTGGAAAAGTACAAAAAAATAAATATACCATTATATACCATTATATACCATTATATATATATTATAAATATACCATTATAAATATTTTTCTTGGAAAAATTTGCTTGCCAGATCATCGTAAACGTCTGAAAAATCGTGCTAACAATGCCGAGTGGTCTAGGAAAGTGACGTTTTTGTGGCCAAAATTCAGACTTATCATTAGAATAATTAGTGTCACTTTAAATGTCCGAATTTTGTCGTCAGGGTGATGTCCCCGCACACATAATCACCTAAAACGACTAATAATGTTCATTTCAAAGCTGCGAAGGGTTCTAAATTGATGTGTAGGAGATTGTTTTGAAAATATGAAACTTCAAAAAAATTTCGATTATGGTCACGGAAAACGGGTTTCCAGCCTGCCGTGCGTCGCGTCGTAATCAATTCTTCGAATGGTTCAAGTAGCTGCTAGCTTTTACGGGATACGGTGCGGCCTGATTGCAGCCAATTTCGACGGGGTTTGAGCACAATCAACCGAAAATCCCCAACGACGGTAGGTGAGGAGTGGAGGGGGGGGGGGCGCTTTGTCTAACGCACGTCCAGGATCGACGCCGGTGTCTGGACCATCGTCTCAGGTCCGTCATTTGCGGGTACTGTGAAAACTTCGTCTCGTAAAATCAAACGGTCAAACTTGGACGTCCGCGGTAGCACGGGATCAGTCCCAGTGCCGTATAAAATACCGTAATGCCCGGGGTACGTCGATCGGAATCAGGTGCAGCCAATTTGGCCGACGTCCAAAACCCATGGCATGTAAATCCAGTTTAGAAGCATCAACGCTGATTGTACCGACCGGAGATCGAGCGGAATAGCATACTTTCGACGGCCATGCCAGATCAGCGCCCCGCGTAAACTTGTTTTTCGTGTTCGTTTAACGTGCACCACAGGACCTGAACCTTGAAAAATTCTTGTTGCGCCACCGCTGCCGCTGCTGCTGTTGGCGAAACGGTTGCTTTCGAATTCGCCGGGATCAAACAGTAACGAGCAGCCCTGGTTATCGATTTAACTGCGTTGCTTAGAATTCAGGGAAGCTACGGAAATAGAAAGCGTGATTGAAACGTGCGTGTCAGAGAAATTCCCGCCGGTCAGCCGTTCGAGGAAAAAATATTCGATCAAGGAACCGTTTGCTCGTTGCAACAGAGAATTGTTCGCCCGTGAGGATGCACTTTTTACTCGTTTCTCGTTTAATTCGGTTTTGGTGCATCCGGGTGTCGTGTCTTTTGTCCATTTTGCGCTAAACTTCAGTTTAAAGGACAACCTTGCACGTTACAGGAGATTCTAACAAAAACAAAGGATTTTTACGATTGAAGTTGCTGAGATTTGAAAATTCTGCACAACGTTTTAGATAGTCCCTTCTAGTTTGTAAATTTAAAAAATTGTTCGTTTCGGACCTTTCAATTTTTGGAAGCAATGGCGGGCATCAATCGATGCAACAATAAAAGATCATTTCAAAAACAGCGAATAACCATGTCTTTTTTTTTAATATTTTGTTCTGGAAAAAATTGAGTGTAAAGCTAAGAATTATATTAATAGCATCGTGAACAAAAAGGAACAGAATTTTTCACGTATGAATTATCCATAAAAAAGATTTTCAGGACATAACACATTTTTAGATAGTCAAAGTGGTCTACACCTTTGGCTAATGGTACCATCGATGTGGAAATTAGAAGTGAACATTACAGCGAGTGCTAATGCACCTAATGGTCCAATAATTTCTGTCATCCGGCTGGGCACGCCGTCTAACCTCTGAATGGGAAGAATGGTTAGAACTGCTGTGCGCCCCCCCTCACACCCACAGCAAGGTGTCCGTCCTGGTGTTTGCGGAATCCCGTAATGGACCTTCGTGATTCACACCGGTAATCGAATTCAATGGCAGCTACCGATGAAATCAATGTACTATATGAAATCCCAAATGTTGTGGATATTTTCTCCTGAGCCACAGTGACGTCAACGACCTCGCCAGCTGTCGCCGTATCCTCGATCACAGCGGTTTCCTTGAATCAAATTAGCAGTGCGAGCGCGAGAGACTGGAAATTGCGACAATCAGCCATACAAATCCGGTCGTGATCATAGTTATCTTAGATCAGGTCAGAAGTAATTTCTTATTTATCAGCGAAAGAAGACAAAACTGCATCTTAATCGATTGTACAGGATGATCGGACACAACCGAAAGGGGATGATTCTACATGAAAAAAAAAGTAAGTTGAGAATGTAGAATTAACATTTTTCCATACGAGGCTTTGCTTTTGAGGAAATCGAGTTTTAAAATCCGTCAAGTTCGCAAACCCGATTTTCTCGAAAACGAAGCCACAAGTGAATTGAATTTTATTCTACATTTGCGTATTTTTTTTTATGTATAATAGAATCACCACCATTTTCAGTTGTACCACCAGTTTCAAAACTATTATTATAAAACACAATCATTTCTTACAATTAGTTCATTGAATTATACCCGCGACGAAAGGAATACATATTTCAAAGCCAGTTCGTGCAAGTTTTTGTTTGCACAAAGATCCACCGCCAAGGCATAATTAAACTCCGGACCAAACCACTATTGTAACAGCGCAAAACGAAACGTTTTCCTTTTAATTTTGTGCAAAATTATTCCTCGAATAATACAGCCGTGCTCAGAAATCTTTATTGGAGGGGTAGCCGCGAGGAACAATGGTGGCGGTGGAAAATACAGAGAGCGAAAAAGAAACGTTTCGTCCTGAGCGTGCGAGCGGACTCATCAGTAAAGCTACCGCAGCAATGACCGGTTGAGGAAGGTGTACTCGGCGATGGGAGCCCACTTTGTTCTCTATGTTAGTAACTCACGACTATCCCCTCGACTTTGTGTCTCGTTTGTCCTGGCAAATGCGGGAACGAGATAAAATATCTCAGTTACACCGCGAGGAGTCCGGTTGCGCGTGAAAATATCGCCGTTATATTTAACAACAAAATAGTTGTTGCTTATATCTGCCCGTCGGACAGAAAATGTTGCAAAATGAATACGACTTTCCGATTACATTATCGCTTCCGTATAAAACACGCTGGACATTTCGAAACTCGTCAACTTTGGTCGCTCGAAGATTCGCAGTGTTGGATTACAAAAAAAAATTGCAAGTGTCCAGTAAAATTATCGCTTTATAAGATACTAAACATCGGCATCTAGCAAATCATAAAAAAATGTATTGCAATTCAAATTGTGTGCCATCAATTCTGGGACTAGCTGTATATAGTAGATTCTGCGCGAAATCATCGTCACGAGTCTGACTCGACGTTACGGGGCAAGGGGTTAATTAAAATTCGAAAGGGCAATAAAATCCGCGCCGTATCGCCTGTACGTGCCTGTTCAAGGTCGCAGTTTCCGGAATTCGACCAGGAGCCATAAAAGCACAAATTCCGGAGCGGCGTTCGATCAAAGCGCGCCGGGACACCGGGTTCGCCGATATTTTTTCGCCGGTTGTGTTCGCGTCGACCAGCGAACCCGGGCATTTTCTCTGAACGTCATGGCCGCCGTTGCGTGCAATCCCTCTGTCCCCCGTAAGTTTCTCATGGGTCGGCGTTCTCACGCGAAAGTTCCGCGGGCACGACAAACGGCTTCCTTTTATTAACGTTCGCAGAGCCTGCCCAGCCGAATACGTCAGACGTTCCTCTATTTTCCGGTCCGCGTCTATCGCGAATTTCCATATCGAGGCATTAACGACGGAAGTGCAAGCTGCTCACCGGCGATAAAAGTAAACGTCTCGAGAAAAGTACCGTGCGAATCTCATGGGCGACAAGCACGCGATCTATTCGGCGTTGGCCGCGTGTGTGCATAGGCCGTTAACGGGCTGTTTGTGTGTTTACCCGTGCACACGGGCGTGCACACACGCGCTTGTCGCACGTCCACGTGCGCACACGCAGTTGCACACGTGTATGCCACGCTCGCGCAACGTTCGACTGTGTGAAAGACGAACTCCAGAGCCCAGGCATCACGGCGTGCATGTGTGCACGGTGAATCGAGGATTTGTTCCTTTCAACGACAACCAACCCCAACACCTCTCCACGAGATTGAGGAGTCTCGAACGTGCGATGAGAGTGCCGCCGCGATGAAAGATTTCGCCGGCGACGGGTTGAACGCAACGAAAAACGGAAATACCCCGGTGCCCGGGGTAACTGCTTCGGGTTTTTAGTGCCGACGCCGCACCGCGCCGGGTTCATTGACTGCTGAACGGGGACTTTGCCAAACGGATAATTCCTGATCACTTTTGAATTTTTCAATCCGACTGGCCCTATCGATCGTCCGAGGTTTTTCCTAAAGCGGTATGATTCGACTGCGGATCTTCGCGCGAAATAGAAATTGTCGACGCCAGTTCCGAGAAACTCGAGCCGAGCGATCGCTCATCTCGATGAAACTTGTTTTAACCTATCAACGACGGAGTTTGGGTGTACTTTCACCGAATGCATTCTAGTCTACATTTAATTATCCAATTTCTGTCGTTTAAATTAACCAGTTAACTGTGAAATTTGATTTTAAAAATCCCTCACGGCGCGGAATTAAAATCAAGCAATGACGAATATATACGTCGAATGCAAGCCAAATGCCGCTATTATAAATTTTAGAAAAGAGAAAGTATTACATTTTCATTCGATGCGAAATTAACAATTCATTAACGTTAACCGCACCACGATACAATTTTGGATAACGTGTATACACGTCAAACGCGCTTAACTGGTTAAATGAATAAAATAAAGGCACCCGTTTCCGTTAGGCTACTTTTGGTCAAATCACTGAGCTGATCGATCAAAATAATCGAATAATTCGTTTATTTGTGGTTGAACGACTTAATCGCTTGAACTGTACTTGATCGTGCAAACACTGGACATTCAGTTGGCAATCGCTCGCAGAACTACAAAGGTGTCGATAGATCATAGAAGGTTAGAAATTTGGAAAGAACACTTTCAGGTCACTTGAAGGTCATTGTGTCGTGTAAGAATGAATTCGCCTTGTCACGCGCAGAAAACATATAGAGCGTTCCGCTTGGAAAATTTAAGGTCACCTGCATTTCTAAAAAAAAACAGGAATAGTGCAAACACGAAAGAATTACGTGCGCCAGCACGCCGCTTCCGAGAAACCGTATTACTTTCTCCCTTTCATTTCGTTTCTAATATTTATTATTTGCCAGAGGTGTACAATTGTATAGGTGTAAAATTGCAAATTTTTCGCGAATTATATATAAAAAGCTAGTGGACATCGACTCGACGATCTCCAATTACAGAAGGAATAAAAAGAGAATTCCTACGGTGGCACAGTGGTGTAGCGTTAACAGGGTAAGCAGGAAGACGCAGAATTGAACACGCGGGATCGATAGCCGCGTCCATAACCTGAATGGCTGGTGCAGGCGTCGAGTTGCACTCGAGATCCATTTGTGTTTCCGTAGATCAAAGCTCGAGATGTTTCACGCCCTTGGTGGCAAACAGAATGCTACAATCCTTGAGCCTCCGCACCTTCCAGGGAGGTTGAGAGCAGGAAGGGAGGTCTTGAAGGGCCGCGGTAACGAACCTAGGGGTACTAATCGGCCTCTTTTTTTTCTTCTCCTTCCTCCGCGCGATCTCGATGGCGGAAAAGAAACTCGGCGATTGCGGAGCTGCTGCCCCGTTTCCGCAAGGAACGAGCCAAGGACGAAATAATAGCGATACGGGCCAGCGTAATGGCTGGAAAAGGACAACCGCGCAGGAGTAGCTCTAACGGCCCCTTTCACCGTTTTCACTTCCTCCGTGCAAATTTTAGTGAAATTGTCGTGCACTCGGGGCTCTTACCTTCGAGATGGTGGTGAACCCATTCAGTCGCCGCTCGAAAAACATTCAAGTGCCCATTGTACGAGTGCCGGGCTCTGTTCGTCTGTCGCTCCGGGATGGTTTACCTCGCTGATGCCCGTACACCTGTCCCCTAGTCCTCCACTAAATTTTCGGACATAATCGCCCGACCGTAACATTAAGGGGGTATTCCCCTTAACGGCAATTTTAATCAATTCACGCGATCAAAAGGTTATCAAGCAAGCGTTTTGAAACTTTCCACAGGGTAGACCGGGACAAGCTGATATGGGGCGGGTTGATACAATTATCTGGACACCGTGTATGCATAGCTAGCTGGAATTCATGATGGAACTTACAGTGAGTGTAAAAAGTATTCGTACACCCCTTGTACGCTTAAAAACCATGTATTTCTCTATGTAATTGCACACACGTTTATAAAACGAAACATAATTGTAATTGTTATATATTTTAACTACATATTGTCATATAAATATACTTGAAAAAGTTTAACGTTAACGAGAAAAATTGAAAAGTATGAGAAGTGTCTCTAAATTGGCGCGCAAAAAGTATTCGTACAGGTACTAGAATGCACTTGAAAGGCGTCCGATTGTTTATATTATGGTTTAACAGGACCCGACAAATAATCAGACAGAGTCTTTGATGCACAGTCTAGTGGCAACCTTCTGCAAAACTAGTGAATTTTTGTAATATTCGGTAAAATGGGTCGTAAAAGTAAGGAAACAAGTGAGACTGAAAGAAAAATTATTATACACTGCATAATCAGTGCAAATCATTGCGAGAAATAGCAAAAACAATTAATAGTCCACATAGCGCCATACAAGGAATTATAAATCGATATGGTAAACGAAAAACCAATAAAAATAAAGCGAAATCTGGTCGACTTCGAAAACTTAGTTAACACGATGAACGTGTTATAATGCGTGAAATTTTAAAAAATCCTAAAATTAGTGCCCCTAAGATTGCTGCTGAGGTTGCAAACAACGCTGGATTAAGTGTATCAAGAATATCACGGCCGAGTTACTCGCAAGAAGTATTTCGTAAATGGCGCAAATAGAAAGAAGAGACTTGATTTCGCGAAAGATAATATTAATAAGCCTATCGAATTTTGGCGAAGAGTCATATTTACTGACGAAAGTAAATTTAATGTTTTTGGCTCTGATGGCAAGTGTACGGTCTGAAGGAAGAAAAGTGCTGCTGGAGTGGGGTCATTACACTTCATCGAGGGAATCATGGACCACAAAATATACCTAAACATATTAAAAACCCATATTGTAAGAAAATAGTGCAGAAAAAATGGGTCTAAAATACAACTTTATCTTCACTCAAGACAATGACCCCAAACATACAGCACGCAACGCAAGAGAGTGGTTACTGCATAACACACCACAATATTTGAAAACACTTCCGCAATCACCGGATATTAATCTGATCGAAAATTTATGGGATCTGCTTGATAAAAAGATCCGAACCCTGCAGATTTCAAGTATAGAACAATCAAAACTTGCTTTTCAAGAGGAATGGTGCAATATTACACACGAAATCACATCCAATTTAGAAACATACAATAATCGTAATTGTGTTTTTGTTTTATGAAAGAATGTACAACTACATAAAGAAATATATGGTTTTCAAGAACTATAAGAGGTGTACGTATACTTTTTACACTCACTGTATATCTGTATATTTTCATTTTTGTAGCAGAAAAGTACAAATTCGTGTTAGTTTTTTAATCCGTCTAGAGATATTATACAAATATTATGAATCACTGTGATTTTAAGTTATTTGAAGATAATTATGTACTGTAATTACTGTACTGTACTGTTCAGTACGTTTCATCGATTTTTGTCAAAGTAGACGGAACGATAACTGAAACTCAAAATCGTTGATATATTACTACAGAAACATTATTCAAAATCTAGCCACGGAATGGCCGGTATATTAGTACACGAACCGGTCTACCGGTTTCTCAGCCTGTTCGAAAATAAGTTATGCTCGCATTTTATTGGAAACGGTTTGCATCAGTATGGATCGATAACGAAAGCTCAGCAGCCGCGTTGCGAGGGCAGCATTACATGGAAACAACGCCGACGTTCTCTAGCAACAATAGCAGTTTATTCTTCGGCAGAGCTAATTCCAATAATGTTCGAATTTAATCTCGGCTCGTCGTTATCGAGTTATCGAACGGCGCCCGGTCATCGGCGATTGTACTTTCTGCTTTTTTCTCGGCGTTAATTTTCTGACTTTGGAGGTGGAAGTCGGCCGATCGGACAGCGGATAATAACCGCGGATCAGCTTTGTCATCTCAAAAATTAGAAGACCACGCGTGTAAAATGGCCGCGGTTGCGCGCGTGGATCGGGGGGCAATCGAAATCCTGCGAGTTTATAAGAACGTCGTACGCGAAATAAAGGGGGGTAACGGGTTAACGAGACGGAAATAGCTATCTCGAAAGTAGATAGGAGATAATTCCCGGTACAAGCGACCAAAATTGCGGGTATCCACCCGACGTGTCCTGAAAATTACGTCGACGCGAGATCGTGATGAGTTTCGAGAGGCTAATAACAATAACAAGTTTGCCGATGCTTCCGGGTTACGAGAAGGATAGTTTGGGTTAGTGCAACTTTGTAGATAACCCAGATTTATGCGGGGAATACAGAAGTTCGTTGTCGGATTACGATCGATTGGCCTATGCCTACAATCACTTCGTAATTCGACATGCACGTTCGCCGAAATAAACAGTAAAGCGGGATCGGAGGAAGGAGGGGGGGGGTAGAGCAGCGCGAAACTGCCGAAATCGGTGCTGCCGATTGATTAGCCCGATAAAACACTGGACTCTTTATAGACAGTGTTGCTCGAAATTCGCAGCAAATCGCTTTGGTATTTTGCGGCGAGAATTAGCATGACTTTACGAGTGAGCATGAGTCACTTTTATTTCTTTGTACGATTGTATGCTACTTTTTGACTTGGTTAGATTATATTATATTTCTAAAAATTGCTGTGTTTACACATTTTCTTGCAATATGTGAGCCTTTTAATTGCAAAAATGGTGTAAGTCATTATTCTTGCTTGCATAAGACAAACGTAACATCCTACACTATTTATAGTGCTCCATAAAATTTTTTCTTAAGTCCTCATTAGCCAATGATTAAATGTTTCACGTCTAGAGGGATTTACCACAACCCGCATCCCGATTAAGCAGCGAAAAGTTAAATGCAATTGAATATTACGGATTCAGTGAAGTACGATGACGTTCTAAAGCCAGCAAGCGCGTCCGCAAAATATGTGAGAAAAAAAAAAGAAAAAATGTTAAACCACCACATAAGCGTTTGGCGAGCGATGGCCATTTATTTGCGACCATAAAGCTGTCATTCAGCGATGAACAAAAATACACACCGCGATGGTTGGCGAAACGTGAAATCGCGAATAATTCCGTGCCAGCGTTTTACAATGAGCCAACGATTTCCCGGCTAATAAGGCACGTTCCTGCGCAGTGCACGCGATCGGAACCAGGCACAGATCGCGAGTAGGCGACCTGGCATGCATGGAGTCGTGCCTTTGTTAATACGCGCGTGCATAGTATTAACGCGGACGTTCGTAGTAATACTTTAACGCGGCATTATCGTGCGACGTACAGGTTCATTCGTTATCCCGGGCTGATCCTGTCACACGGTGGGAATGACGTTCACCGATATGAGTACCTTCGTTCTCGAAATGGCTTTGTCGGATAACCGAGCTTATCGGCGTATTTTCCAAATTGTAAAACGCGACCGCCGATTTGTCCGCGCAAAATCCTTAAATGCAATATGGAGATACGAGGATGACGACCGTTAACGACCGACGCCCGCAACAACATTCCCACTGGCGACGAATAAATTCTATTTTTCGCGTTATCTCCCTTACAACTCGTCATCTTTTTCATGTGGCTTCCTTCGGTTATTTGGAGTAGGTTTGATCATGTCTCTTCGAAGCTACATTTATCTGAAAATGGTGGAACGCCTTAGAATGGTGTATTTGTACAGTCTAGCTGTCTCGAAACTGATGAAACTACTTTTAGCCTCGTTTTATTTTGTTACATTTATTACATGCTTGTTTCGTTGCAAGTAATAGTATACGTTGCTAATATATGTACTCGTGCATAACAGTCACGTTGCCAAAGTAACGACTCGTCGAAATAATTTTTAACAACTGCTTCAAACGCAATCAAACATTTATAAAAACCCATCACATGCCCACAAAAATGTAGGCAAACTTTATAACAATATCACTTTATAATATGACTATATTTTTAACGAAAAATATTTGCCATGCACCGACCATGTTTGAAAATGTTTGTAGACTATATCAGCTGATTCTTTTCAACCAAGAATTGAAGGTTATCTCTAACGAATATTGAAAACTGCGTGCGACTGTCCACTGAGAATTTTCGAACGACTATCTAACACACAATTGTACGACTCTGTTAGATTGAGCATAGTTTAGACGCTCTTAAAAATTTCTACAATTTAATGAAGTATATTTCGATAAAAGACAAACGTTTCCTATTTTTCTCTTTCACTGAAGATAGAGAAAATATCCTAAACATAAGTATGTGTTTGACCTTGTTGGATTGGCGACTTTTTTAGCAGTTTCACTAACTTCCATAATTTAATGAATTTTAGATTGGTAAAAGAGTAACGCTTCTTTGTTTTCTATCATATTGGAGATAGAGAAAATATCTCTACCATACACGTTTGTTTGACGCTGTTTAATTGGCGAGTTCCCTGACGGTTTTACCAATTTCTAATTTGATGACGTGTAGGAGACATTTTTATTTTTCTGTTTCGACGATGTTGAAGATAACGTCCCTTGAGGCTAAAGGGTACGTGAAAAGTTAATTAATAAAGATGGTAGTTTGCCTTGACCGCACTACGTTTACGAGTGTATCTCGGGGTTTATGACCATATTCTCCAGCGAGCCAACGGTCCAGTGCATATGGAAGTCACTCTATTTCGCGCACAATATTCGTGCTTGCTAATATGAACACGCACAATTGCTCACCGTACCAACATGGTTAGCATTCATCTCAAATTAAAAATCTCAAGTGTCCCGAATTGTCAACATATTAAAACAAACATCCCTGAACTTTCTAATTAACTATTTTAAATTTCTAACAATTGTTGAACAGAGTCATTCATCAAATTTGTTATTTAGTTAATAATTACTGTATAAGTACAGTGTTATTCAGTTTAGTATTTAGATCCACACTATTAACAATTATCACGTGGGACCACTTCCTTGCCAATTCGCCAGAATTTTACATAATTAGAGAAAGATATTTTCTTGGGAATTACGTATACGTAACGCTAGAATGAAATGGGTTAATTACCGTCGGATCCATAATTTTAGTCCGGATCCAGCCAGTTGTCTAACAGCGGTTAGAGGGGCAGAGAGGGAGACAGAGAGAGAGAGAGAGAGAATGGCTGTGTCATGACAACTCACGGCGCAAACGGCTGCTAGGTCAAAGAAAAGACTCTTTGATAATGCTCCTATGTATCTGCGCGAAAATTGAAAACCACTATTACGAACATAGTTTGCGATGGCATCGAGTAATCGAGGTACGGCATAAATAGAATATGAAAGCCCGAATATCTCCAGCGATCCTCTATCGACGCCACTCCTCGGTTTCCTTTGACATCGGCAATCACCCTACGCGCTACTGCACTTCAATCATCGCCCCATCCTCGTATCGATTGCGAGGTATCGCAACATGATTTTTCATATAAAATACTTTTCAATTCCTTCCTATTTTTCTCCTACATAATAACGCGTCTTGCATCTGGCCACTGCTTCCTTGCGAAGAACTTACTTCTCTCTCTCTCTCTCTCTCTCTCTCTCTCTCTCTCTCTCTCTCTCTCTCTCAAAAATACAAATTTCTTCCATTCAGTGCAAGAAACAGGAACCAAATAAAAATTTCTATCTCTCTACAATAATTTTAATAAGTCGGAAATAGCATGTCGATATTCTCAAAACATTTTCATATCTCTACCTGAAAGTATGGTAAAGTAGCCTAAACAATATTTTAGTAGCCCATTGAACATTTCATCCACCGAAATTCGACTCCGTAGTAGAAATATCTGATCTAAATAATTGAGATTCAAATATTTGAAACAGAAATATTTTCTCTCTGAACCTTGCCCTACTTGATCACCGACTCGTTTTTATATCGCAGCACATGCGAGTCCCATTCACCAGAATTTATCATGGACACGTTCGCCGAGAAATAGAAAGACCGATTGATGTCAGTTTTCAGCGAAAGCCTGACTAGAAAAAAAAAAATCCGATAGCGCAGAGCTTGCACGAATTTCATGGCAGAAGACTCGCGCGAATAGTTGAATCGGCTCGCAGAACCGAAAGCGTAAATGGAATTGTATAAGTAGAATTCCTTGAATCGTTCGTTAAAATCAGAATTGTAGATCGACCGGGATAGAGTTCCAACAACGAATGCGAACGCGAGGCTCAAGTAGAATTGTTATTTCGGGGATAACGATCATAGATCCGTGGATAAGACCACCTATCCTAGTTTCGTGTCTCTCGCAATGGGATATCCCCTTTTCCTACTTTTCTGTAGCACCGGCTATCGACTTCCCATAACCCTTTCTGCATTAGTTTATATTCAATGGCTTCACGCATTCGCGTTACTCTTCGCTGCAACTCTGCCACCCGGTTTCACCAAATGTGTTTTATCGTCGCAAATACGTCCGTTTGCAACTTACGAGTTTGCTGTCGTCCAGTATCGTTTATTGGATTCGTAGCAGAAATTTGATTAACAAACCGCGGATTTTTGTGTGCAAAATTAAAATGTTCTGCATCGGTCGCCAGAAGCACGAGTTCAATGAAAAATGATTTCGCCTCTTAATAATTTCAATGAATGAAATGCAAGATAATAGTGTTCTGAAATTCCTGCAATGTCTTTACTATTTTGTGTTTCATCTATACATTTTTATTATGTATACATAAAATCTGTCTAGTTGGATATAACAATTATGAATTATTGACGAACAATTTCGTGCGTAGTTTATATTAGATAAATTACTTTCGATCTCGAAGCATTTTTATTTCGTACCGAAAAGAATTCAATTTGTTACATCATATGCTTGAATAATGATGTTTATCAGAAAGCCCCGCATGAAAACTACACTTCTAATGCTAATCCGTACTTGATATTTGCTGTTTTCAAGTTACATAAACAATTTTACATTCGCAACGAAAATCCTACCAAGATCGTCCGAAACTCTTTTGCCTCTGACTTTTGCCATAAACGCAGAAAATCCGCAGGCCGGTTCGTAGTTCCAGAAATCGTAGTTAATTACGAAAGTCGGCGAAGTTCGAAATACAAAGAGCAAACAACCGGCACGTGGCAAAAAGCTGGACGATGAGAAAGCCGGACCAGCAGCCGTCGGCTAACCGGTGCTGCGCGCATAAACTCCTCGCGAATAATACATCACGTTCCCATAGTTAGGGCCGTGAACTTCTATGGAAGGAGTAGAATTCTCCATCGGTTCCTGAGAACGTGTTCCACTGAAATCACGGTGAATCAATTCTATTTGTGGTTATAACTGTAAAGCAGCCATTCGATTCCAAGATTTGTCAGGAGTTCCCCGCCGTCGTATTATATAATCATGCTCTTTGTTCGGGAAGTCGTAACCGTTTCCGTTGGCCCGGAGATAAGGATGGTGGTTCCCGAAGTGATGGAGGAGGGAATTCGAAGTGCCGATAAAGTAATATTACACATTTATTAGTTGCGGGGCTAGTAACGTTGAATTCATTGAGTATTTATTGCTATTATACGGACGGTTATTTGGCTGATCACCGTCCGCATTCATCTACTATGATTTCCTTGTTTGAACTTGATCTGAGCCATTTTGTAGCGTGATCATGTAGTTCTAGTGTGTACTAGGTAAATGTAGTAGTTACATTTTTGTTGTAACCATTACAGTTTTCCGTTTCATCGACAACAATGATAGACATCTTTCCTAGGAAAAATTCAAGCTAATGTACCTTCCACAAAGTAATCGTGATGTCTGTAGGCATTTTAGCTTTTCAAGAATTTTAATACTATTTTTATAACTATAAACATTTTTCACGGCCCATAGACACTCGTGTGAAAATATCTTCTGATGACCAGGGCATCTTCATTCACAAGAAATATTTAAACAAATATCATTCATATAAACATAGTTTTTGTAGAGTTTACACACTTCAGCTATCTTTCTGAAGAATTTACATCCACTTTAACAGGATCTAAAATTTGTTTATAGCTTAATAATTATTTCACAACCTGTGAACGCTCCGTTTAAGTTGTTTACAGGATAAAATGGTCTCGTACAGTTTTGTGTTTCTAAGTAATGATTTAGGGAATGCATGATGAAATTGTAATAGAGGTTTCATTTTTGGAAGCATTTAAATTAAACATTCGCGGGAATTGGCAAAGTCAGAAAGCAAGGTCCTCTTTAGCAGTGTATACGATGTAGAAATCATGTTTACCGACGACGAAACTGTAACCCGCGGCAGGGGTCGCACATGACTGCTGCTCTATCACACTATTCCCTTAAATTCTAGTCTGGGTATTTTATACACTTATGGCAAAAAGTGACAAAGTGACATATGAAACTGATATTAAAAATTACATTTTTATTGAATTTTTGTTTTCCAAAATCGATTTAGAAAATTTTTATTTTACATGAAAATAAAAGGTTAACACTTAGATCGCGGGTACTATGCACTTATAATAAAACTGCAAAAGTGAAATATGATACTGTAAAGATATCAGAATTTAAGCGTATCGTTACACTGTATTCTGCTCGGTAAAATTATTAGGAGAGAATCGACATTAGTACTGAATATCTATTTTTTTACAATCGAATTAGAACATTTATTTTGCTTAATACAGTCAATATGGACGCACATAACGCTACACTGTAGACGCAGGAAGGTCAGAAATGATGAAATATGTGTTTCTTTTTTAATTCCGAATTGCACGAGTGAACATGCCATTAAACCAGCTCTTGAATCTTCAGCAAGATCTTAGCTAACGGTACAGCTTTACAGGAACCAGGAGTCCATGTTCGCCTGTCCCTCGGGACAGTTTCGTGAGATCGGGATGCTGTCGTAGCAGCGCATCGAACCGGAGATCCTTTTCTTCAGGGCCCTTTCCTGTTCCGGTATCCTCGCCGTTTCCCGAATTCCGGCTTCGTTTCGTTCACGATCACGTTGCGGGTTCGTTTCACGTGAAAACAGCTATATATAGACCGGCTCAATACGACGCTTCCAATTCGTTGCTTTTAACGACTGTCTCGAACATCGTGCGACGCGTCGTTTGTTACAAACTAAACATCCCGGGGCTGTCTGCAACGTTAAGCAATTTCAAATCACTCGAGACCGCTTTCTACATCATAGAAAATTATCTTCACTGCTTCTGGATAATTTATTTTCTATGTAGAATTCTTAGATTTAAACATGACAACTTGGACATTCTTTAAATATTCATATAGTACATTGCCAATATATTATCTTCTTATTTAGGAAATCTTAGTTTATATGGCATTTTATTATACTCACAAGGGAACATATTCAAGTGCGACACGCCGATTTTGATGAAACTTATGGGAGCTATAGTTCTTTGAAAAATATTTGACACGTATTTTTTTT
>CM052140.1:8466385-8546112 GCA_028454255.1 Halictus ligatus
CCCCCCCCCCCCCCCCTATCTTGCCCCCTTCTCCCCTTTCTCTCTTTTCCCGCGCGCACACATCCACCACATGAACGTCGGAGCGTTTTTTCCTATTTGTTCCCTCCCTTTCCACTTTTTTTACTCCAACGTGAGAATTATTCCGACTCGATGAACGTGCGCAGGGATAATCAGATTTATCGACCGAGACAATGAAGTATACCGAGGAAATAGCAGTGTCCACTTTCCATTCAGTTCGGTCGCCCGTCCTCTATTTGGTTTGCGTTTACCGTCCGGTCTTTCCGTGCCCCAAATTTTTCCTCTGTCTCCGGGCAACGGTCGACGCTCAAAGGAATGCGGTGACCGTTATTTTTTTTTTCTTTTTTTAACCGTGCCGAAACTGATTACACGAAACCAACCGCTGCTGCTGCACACCGAGCCAACTGTTTCGCCTAAATCGTACGCCGCCGTTGGATCGACACGCGTACACGGGAACAATTCTGCGAGTCACTTTGCCGGGGTCCACTTGTTCGATGCCCGGTATTCTGTTTCAACGACGCGATCGTTATTCAATGTAACTTTTACCGATTGACGCTCTGCCAATCACGAACTTATTAACCTTTAAGCGTGCTAAGCCTAAAATCCTGTATAAATTTTCTACGATACTGTATTCCGACTAGGTTTATGAATTATTCGACACATTTATTTCTTTGGATTTATTTAAAATGGCTGTAAATTTGGATAGTCGCATTCTTCTTATTTTTATAAAGTAAAGTGAAATAGTTACTTTTTTGATTTATTTAAAATGGCTGTAAATTTGGATAGTCGCATTCTTCTTCTTTTTATAAAGTAAAGTGAAATAGTTACTTTTAACTATCCGTAAATATAGTGTCAAGTATATAATTTATTATATAGTTCTGAAGAAGTTAAGTATGATATTTGCAATTGTCGTACGGTAGCAAAAGTTACTGTACGAAAATTGTGTTGGAGTCAAGGGAGACCACAGTGTGCCAGTTAAAGATTAAATTCTTACGAACTGGGCACTTGAGACCTCTGGTGCTGCAATTTATTTACAAGTTCAATTCATCAACTAGAGAATACGTTACAGTTAGCATAGAGTATAGATGTCATGTTTTCGTGTATTCGAGGAGCGTGCACATCCGCAGTCTAGCGATTGAGAAATTGTCGAAATACTTTCGAAAGGTAATGTATGTTCAAGGGGACTAATTGAAGATATCCTGCGCAGGCACGGTAGTGGGTGCAAAATAATGGTAACAGAACGCACGCGTCCTACAGCTATTGCACGGAAAAAGTTCGTAAGTTTCACATAACCATGAATTAGACTGGCAAATCGATAACAATTTCGCGGCAGCCCTTTAAATAATGGCGTCACTCGCGTCGAACGCGATTTGCATGTATCTGGAAATGTATGCAGATATAAACGGCCATTAATCGGATACAAGCGACGAATTAAGCGATCTCGGCCGCATACAAAGTTCGCGGGCACGTGATCGCATTAAACGCCGGCCAAAAATGCCTGGTAATTGCGGCCCGCTCGTCCCGAGGGCTTATCGCCGACGATTTTTAACCAGGATCAAGCAAACGCGCGAACGGAATACCACGGCGAGCCACGTGAAATCACTGTTGAAACGGCGCCGGAACGCATAGTGGTCCAGATCACTTCACTGATAACTAGACCACGGATCTCGATGCAGAATAAAAATAGCCTGCACTAACCGCTTGGAACATG
This sequence comes from Halictus ligatus, assembly GCA_028454255.1. Classification (NCBI taxonomy): domain Eukaryota; kingdom Metazoa; phylum Arthropoda; class Insecta; order Hymenoptera; family Halictidae; genus Halictus; species Halictus ligatus. Next base: position 8,468,115 of record CM052140.1, read on the forward strand.
AGCTAGAGAGACATTCATTTGTTCGCGAAATCAGTGGAATATTTTGAGGACAACGCAATAACATACTGTCATTTTTTTATTTTCAGTATTTCAACGTTATATAGAGATATATATTCCGTATAAGGTATGTTCCATCATAAGCAGCTGTTAACTAACAAACCTCAAATATAATATTGTTACGAGTTCGGGGCACCAACAATAAATAAACCTTTATTAAACAGAGGAGGAGTACTCAGTTTTGTGTCTTCCCACAACGGCGTTGATCAACCGACTTTCGTTGTATCGTCGTCGCTAAGACGACGCTACCATTCAGCGCGATGTATCGATACCGTAACATATCGATACTCGTAGCAATATCAATATAACTATGCTACATGTACACAGTGTCCAAATAATTGCATTGTATCACTGTGGTCCTGTATCAGCTTTCGCCAGTACCGCCTATACAAAACATTTCGCTGGGGTCATGAAAGACCCCACGGTACCATTCGAGGGTTAATCTTTTCTTCCCGGCTCTCCTTTCGGTTGCCTCGGAAACGCGCCTTCGGTTCGGCCCCGTTTACACCGGCAATAAACGTCCAGGCGTTTTCGATGTCGGGTCGCGTTGTTCCGCCAATTTTAATTCCAATTTCGAGCATAAATCTGTTGGCGCGTTTATAGTCGCGAAATCATAAAACTCCGTGGGACGAGCGACGTCATAAATTTAATACGGAACTTCCATAAAGCGTAAACATAAACGAAAGCACGGGGACGGCTGATGGGACGGGGTGTGTAGGTGCAGATGGAGGGCCGATCGTTTGTGTGCAGGGACGGTGGACACGGGGGGGTGGAAGTTTCAAACTGACGGAGAAGAGGGGTTCCAGCGGCGGTGACAAGTGATAACGCTGGGCCCGGCTAACTGGCAATGGTATCCGGAGCACTGCGGCGGGGAAGTTGCCGTTGAAAAGTTGTTTTGGAAATTAAAATTTTAGTTACGCGATATTTGATGGCCTGTCTCGAGAGTCCGCGAGTCTGGTCGGAAGAACGCGATTTAACGGTAAACATGATATTTCGAACTTTTGAGATCGAACTGTGCACATTTTGACGAACGCAAGCTCTTTACGTGACGTTTTCTAAATAGCCGACATGCTCGTGCACCTCCTTCGAAGAACTTCTATCTGACGAAATTTCCGTCTTTGATATTTCAACTATATAACATCCGGATTACTCGTTGCAACCCGACATCCGAATTTGGATCCGGATATCCGAATATCCTCATATCGGATACTCAGATCCGAATGTCTCTTTGGATATCCGGATATCCGTATATCGGCTACTCGGATCTGGAGTTACAATGAGTTATAATGCGCATTATCCGACTAAGCTTATGAATTGTATCGCTTGTAACTCACTGTAAGCGAATTATCCTGCTCTCTAAGCTATCTTAAAAGCTGTAATTCATGGTTACTTCCAGTTATTACAGGTTACAGTACCTCCCCTCGGAGAACCTGGTCCATTTTTGTGCTAAACATTAACGCCTCTGCTCCCGAATAAAACCACTATTGAAACGCCAAGCATTGATTTAACATTTTATTGCAACGAAGGTTTGACCTATATTTGCCTGGAATCAACTTCTGAAATTCACCAGAGCTGGTATACTCGCGGGCGTGCGATTTTCGAAGTTTTAATTATTTATTCAGCGGCAAGCGAGAACAAAAATGTGAATGATCATCGATCGATCGTATATTTTCACTCGCCGATGAAAAACGGTGTTTACCAGGACACAGATCCGGTCCATCGAATTCGCGTTAATTCATCGGTGTCGCGTTAGCATTTAAAACAAACACACGCATGAAAGTGTCAAGTGCGCGATTATTCAGGAGCCGTTGAGGTTCTCACGTCGTCGCTTGTCCTGCGCCGGCCGTGTAAATGTTGTTTTGATCGTACACCGTGGGAAAATCCACAGCTATCGGGCATTTAAAACAAATTTAACCGTGGACCGGAGTCGTTCATTAGTACGAATGGCTCGGATAAAACGAACAAGCTGCGGCCGCAACGTATGAATTGCAGAGAACGATGGTGATGAGTTTTAAAATGCTACAATTACCATTCATTTCGCCGCACCCTCCTTTCCGATACACGCGGCTTCCGTTTTACAAGAACCAACGAATACGTCTTCTCACTCTTCATTACATTTCACTAATCATCAAATAAAGCGCCCATTCCGCACGCTGGAATCGCATTGAACGAAGAAACGTAACCGAGATTCCCGTGGCGCGCGTTATCGTCAAATAAAATTAACACGATCGCCGCCAGCGTCGCTTAAAAACTTGTAGAACTGCGTGTAAAGGTTCAGAAGAATTTATTCATATTTATCATAACTAGACTGCGGGTCTTTATGCAAAATTAAAAAATTGTCCGCATCGCTTACGAGAAACAAAAGTTTCGGTTTCTCCTAACAGCACATAAGGCCTTGAAGATCGCTTGTGTTGTAAATGAAATTTGTTAGTGGTAGAACGGCTTCTGGTGTTTCTCAGAAGAAAGCGATCTCGTGTCGCGTACACAGAGGAAGCGAAATTGTTCCGTAATGTAGCAATCAAACTCACATAAGGAACGACCGCCATTTCAACACGAACGTTCGTGTTCTATCGCATGTAATCTTGATGTGCGATTAACGACACACCTGACTATCAAAACCTGCTGCCTTATATATATAGAGTGTTTCTAAAATCATGATACAAGCAGCCGAAGGACGATTCTACGCGCAAATAAAAATACTCCAACTTCTTACAAACATTATACCTTTAGACACACAGTCCCATTCTGATTGCTATTGTCTACACTATATGATGCTGTCATCCACTTTGTAATTGTAGGAAGTATCTTCGTATGTAAGTTGTCTAATACGTGGAGCGATGATAAAATTATTTATTTTATTGCACACTTTTTCCAAATGTACAACAAAATTTACCGCACTCTCTTTGCCCCTTCAAATCCATCATGAATAGATCGCGGATTTTATGCATCTATGACAAACACGAGTAGATCGAATACATTACAGTGAAGACATTTAAATGATTTAAAACTAGTGCTGTATCGTTTTCAATTCCGCAAAATGATTCAGAAAGGAAATAAATGTCTAATACGTGGAGCGATGATAAAATTATTTATTTTCATGCACACTTTTTCCAAATGTACAACAAAATTTACCGCACTCTCTTTGCGCCTTCAAATCCATCGTGTATAGATCGCGGATTTTATGCATCTATGACAAACACGAGTAGATCGAATACATTACAGTGAAGACATTTAAATGTTTCAAAACTAGTGCTGTATCGTTTTCAACTCTGTAAAATAATTCGGAAAGGAAATAAATGTCTACGTCGCTCCGGCAATTAATACAGATAATTTTTATTTCACACACAAATGCGCTGTCTAATCATGAAAGTCCTGTATGTACGGAACTCGGTGCGATCGAACGCATCCTAGTAAATTCGCGAAAGTTCCTTGCGGGACCTGTGCAGCTAAACGGTTTCATTGGCCGCGTTTTCGCAGACGCTGTGAAACGCTCACAGCGTCGGAAGATGACGAGGAGGAGGCAACAAGCTTTTGTTTCGGACGGCAGGGTTCATTATAACAGGGTCTCGAACGGTTACCTTTCAAGGAATTCGACGTCCTCGGCGAAAGCTCCGAAGACAATGTCGGATATTGGGCCGCGAATCTAACGACGCCGACAGCCTGACATCGTCCTCCCTCTCTCTCTCTCTCTCTCTCTCTCCCAGTCTTGCAGCCCCCGTTTCCAACGCAGACTTCTTGTAATTTTAGCGAGTATACATCGAATGAACGGGAAACGGTGAAAGAGGAGATAACGAATGCTCCCAGCTACTCCTTTCAGTGACCCCGATTGTGTCGGGCAAAGGGGCAAATACGCAATGCTCAATTAAACGCGATGCATCAATGACTTTTCCCGGAAAAATTTCCGACCATCGCGTGCGCAAGACGGATCGCTGATATTCCTGTTGAGAACTCAATTATCTGCGCCGACAATGGGGCGGAGCTGCTCGAACGAGGAATTTTTAGATAACGTTAGGTCCCTGCCTGCGAACGAAACAAGCAGAGGGCGATGCTTATCTTTCGTTTTCGAAAAGTGGGTGTACAAACTCGGGTGATTGTTCGTTCATTTTCATTCGACGCTTCAATTTCACCAATTGTTTTGCTTGCAAGATCATATTTCACGGAAATGCTTCGAGCTACGGCACAATGGTAGTTTCAAGCACTAACATACGTAACCTATTTTACATTGATTTCATGACTAGCGATTATTGAGATTGTGAAAATCCATCCACGTGAAATTGCCCAACAAATTCATTCCTTTGTTATTCAAAAAAATGGCTAGAAACTTGGATAGACACATTCGTCTTATTTTTTATAAAGTAATCTAAACTACTCGCTTTTAGTGCTGCGTAAACATAGTGTCGAACAAAAGTTATTTTATATTCCATTAATGCGTATTTAAAGTGCCAGACGAACTGATATTCAATTGTTAATTGCGGTCCTGTTAATAAAAGACGAACATGTCTGATTAATAAAACACCCAGTTTCGATCGAACTTTACCTTACGATCCAACCAATAAAATAGTAAATGTTTAAAGTTAAATAGCCTTTGCATGGGATCGCGTGTCATTGTTCTAGACAATGAGCGGCGGTGTATTGAATACGTTTGGAAAGGTGTGCGATCAGGTATGCCGTCCGTAGTTCGAGTCCCCGAGCATGCGCTAATCACAAAAGGGCTGAACGTGCCGGGCGTGTAGCAGGTCGTCCGGTGAATATGAAAGTCTTCGAAAGTCTGCAAATTCTCGGCGGTCCGGGGGCAGTTCAGTACTTCAATGTGTCCCTTTGTCGTTGAATCGGCGGCCACGAGTTTCGTCATTAACCGGCAACCGCAATTAATATCTGTCACGAATGTGTTTCAAGCCGGAAACTCCGTTCAAAAGGAACCCCGTTGACGCTCTGGACCAAGGGGGGTGTGTTTTAGGGGGCGAGGGGTCTGAATATAAGGGGGCGGGTTTCCAGGGGGCTTCAAGGGGTGTAAGCGGGCAGCCTTCGGGGCCAGGGGAGGGGGGCGAAGGAAACAACCAGCCTCTTCTTGCAGCCCGGCCCGAAGTTTACTATTTGCATAACTAAACTATTCCAGCAGCCAGTGCATGCTGTTGGCGCTGTTTAGTACGGATGCAGGCACTTTCTCAGGTCGGGTACAAAGTCAGTGAATGTACATGCACACGGATAGAAGTGCACGCGAGGCCATACAAATTCCCGGCAGTTTAGATTCAACCCTTTACCTCCGTCACCCTTGCCTTTCTTCTCCGCGGAGCGACGGTAAATTGCGTGAACTACACGCCAACCACTTAGTTTGGCAATGCGCGTATTAAGCGTCGGATTACGTTGTAGACGGCGAGCACAAAATTGCTCGACTGACGCGGCCAAACATGGCTTATGGCGAATCGACGCGACGGCGAAACCGATGAACACGGTGACAAAAGAGCCGACCATGCTCGAGGCTCATTCAATAATTACATTCTATTACAGGTTTGAACTGATGAACTGATAAAATCACGGTTAGTTGAAAATTAAGGATTTAGAACGTTCAGTTACCATCCTGATATATTCTTGTGGGCTGAACGCGTTTTGCGTGAAGTTCTTGAGAAAATCAATTATGAAGTAAAAATGTTTAACTTTGAGAATGTCTCGTTCTTATAATTAGACTGCGAGCCTTTAACAATTTTCGTAAACAATTTCATAAAAACCTGGATACCCAACGAAGTTAGTTTGCGTGCAGGAAAATTCATTGCATTAAAATCGAAGTAAAAATGTCATTAATGTTCCTTAATATGCTTATTCTCTCGCACTTCAGAATTGTCTAAGTACCATAAATGCATACGGATCCGCAGTTACAACCATGTAATTCTAACTTACATAGCATTATTCAGCAAACTCTCTTGAGCAAGATGATATAGTCTAATGTTACTTTATAAGCTTGGAGGCATATTCAAACAGTGCAGATATAGTGTAGATACAATGTGGAACAATGTAATACAAAATATTTGCAACACAGACATCGTTAGGAAAATCAACTGTTATTAAAGATAACGATTCAAAATATAAGATACTCGTGTTAAAATCATTTAAACACACTGTTTAAAGCAGTTTACCTAATATGTACAAAACAGAAAATCAATAAAAAAACAAGTTGCAACATTCGACGATGGTAACGTCGAAAAATTTAATTTGAAACATGAAAGATTAAAGTCGAATGTTGCAATCGAAGTGCAAATGCTCTAAAAATTAAGTTACATATTTTGGAATAATTGTCAGCGTGTTAAATATGTTTCTGTTCTAACGCATTATTGAGGGGAAGTACAAGCGATAATTGCGTTCCGATAAAAATGAGATTCGCAAAGTCGGCTGCCCGTCGTTTTCAATTACATCTAAAAGGAGTCTCATCTTCCTGCGGATTATCGACAGGATGACACAGAGGCGAACATATTCTCGGTACACTGCCGACTGTACAATACACAAACGTCTCGTGAAAGCAGAGAGAGGGAAAGAGAAAGAGAGAGAGAAAGAGTAGAGTAGAATAGAAAAAGCGCGCGGCTAGCGTACGTGATTTCACCAAAGTAGAAAATAAAGGGAGCGGATGGAGACTAAGGACAATGGTACTAGGAAAATGAGGTTTCGAATGGTCTCCTTATGGTATACGTAGTCCTGTGCATTTGAAAATGCGCCGAATAAGTGTGCATACTTTTCCCGCTAAGGTCCTCGTATTTGCATTAGCAAAGCGAAACGTTTCGAGTTACGTACTCCACTTGCATACACAATAAATCAACGGCTTCTAGCCTAGAAAGGATACGCCAAAAATAATGAATTAATCAATCCGTTCACCCACGAAACTAGCCTCTAGGGGTACTTTGAGAAATTCCCTAAGTAATTTTATTGGGAACAATTTTATGCTTCCGGACAGACTATAGAAATATAATTCATATATTTGCAAGTGCGTCGATTTATGCACTGCTGATCATTCCATACAAGAGCTCCCCGAATCACTCGCGCTTAGTACTAAAAATCATTCAAAAAATATTTTAATTTAAAATTTAATTCTAATTTAATTCAAAACACTTCGTGAATTAGTGGATTTATTCGTGAATCATTTAATAATTTTTTTAGAAAATTACAAACAGATTTATACGATTTAATTGAAAAAGAAAATATAGATAAAAACTACTTCCGTCACACGTATTCTCTATTCGCAAGGTTTTGAACAGTACAACGAACAGTTTCGTGAATGCTGGAGGATTGATTTAATTGGCGGAAGTCTGTGGACGTAATAGGCGAAGAAAGCGAGAGAGGGAGGATGTTAAGGGCATAACCATGAGTGAAAAACCGACGAAGGTTAGGCGTGGCGGCTCGCAGCTAGGGTACAGTTTACTTTAAATCTTCAGTATGGTTCCTCGTCCTGCCTTCCCCGGTTTAAGATAAGCTACAGGGTTCGCCCGGAAAACGGAAGTAATGGCTTACCAGATATTATCAACTGGTACAGGGTGCATCGTAAAAGGGTGGCGCTGCCTGCTAGAGGACCATTCTCTATATCCTACATTACTTTTAAGGCACTACGAGCACCGAAACTAGCAGGCACCGTAAACCTTTCCGCGTGGCTTACCGCATTACGTGCTGGAATAAGCAGCTTATTGAATTCCGGAGCGGCGAACCAAAAAGGCCGCCCTTACCGGTCCCATTGAACATTTTCCTGCGGCTCTTTTGTCTTATTCACTCTATCTGACGACCATTATTCCCTCGTTCTTTGTTTCAGTGTGTTTACGGTGTGATCCGGCAGAAGACTGCTCGTGTACAAATTCATTCGTAGCTTTTTCTATTATGAATTTGGTGATCGTTTACAAGCGACTGAAATTTATGAAGAAATGAAAAATCCTCTAATAATACGCAGTTTGCCTGCAAGAAAAGCTCACTTGTTAAATGAAAGAAAAAATTCTGTACTTGTTTCAATGAAATTGAATAATATTTACTTCATAATTGAATCAAGATATATAAGTCGGACACTCCTCTGCTGTCATCGATCATTTGTCTTTTTCTTTGAATCAGCATACAGGCTCGACTTTGATTGAAACATGGTCAACATTGCTTCCGGTCAGCTAGATCAATAAATAGCACCTTTTTAATACCATTTGTCACCTCAGCTGTTCAAACAGCGTTGATATCAATCAGCAGTTAGGTTATAACAAACAACTGAATGTCAATAGCATGAACAAACTAAAGGGTCAAAACATATTTCTCTTTGACGTCGCGATATTGATTGCATAATTGGAAACACACGTAATGTTATATACTAAATATAGAACACCGTAACCTGTTCACGCTTTCTCAACTTACATTTATAAATAAATAAAATAAACAGTTTCAATATTAATATAAGAAAAAAACAGAAAAACATTATTAACTGCTTCGCGATTTATGTTATTTGAAGTAAATTCGAACATACAAAGTGAATTCGAAGAGTTCATCAATTAATTTACTCAGTATTAATTCTCACCGGATTGGTAAATGGAAATTAATATTGCTTCGCATCAGTGAAAGCATTATGAGCAAACGGGAATGATTACTTAAATGTTCGAACGGTCGTAGCAATAAATATGAAATAATTAATTTAAAGCTGACAAATAAAAATCTTTTCATCCTTTTCATCATCATCAAGAATTTTTCTTTCATCGATGTCGAAGAGTATTCGCGTTTGACGAGCGAATTTGAAAAAATTTTTCTCGTTTTTCAGTGATTTCGTCCTGATAGAAAAATAGTATTTCCACAGAGACCGTGGCTATCGTTGTCGTCATCAACGTCTGAAGCAGCAGAAAGCAGGGAAGATTAGGAAAGGGTGTAGAAGGTTTGCTTAATGAGCAAGAGCAAACCGCGGTACAACTTTAATGGTTTGTTAACAGAGATGGGGATATCAGACCGTTTGCCCGGCGGAAGTAGGGTCGAATAAGAAGTCATGGAAACTCGGAAATGTAGACGTTTCCTGTTTGTCGAATGGCTTCCCATCTTTATTCCATCTGTAAAGGGACACTCTTTCAACCCCATCTGAGACCGGGAATTATGATTCGAGATAGAACCGCAGCCAGTACAGCATGTAAAGAAAGTTGTAACCTCTGATAAGAAAAGAGATATCCCCTGAAAGACGTATTTGCGGACGGCTTTAACTTCGAACGTGTTTACTTCGGACAGCTTGAATTAGTGTTGCTACAATCCCGCTATTGCGGAACTTAACGGGACCGTCTATCAAATTTTGACCTTACCGTGACACGACCCTTGTCAGTTTTTATACTCGACGCGAATATGTAAACGGCTTTTCTCTGTTTCTCTAAGAAACATCCATTCGTGGACCCAAAAGTAAGTCCAAATAAATTTTCTAAACAATACTAATCTTGAGACGAAAGATTTTCAATCTTTTTCAGAGCAGAAATTCGCGAGGCCACGTTTCCTTACGAATTTTCAGGGAAGAGAAAGTCAGTAACCGTGGCGCATTTCGTTAGCTGAGCAACAAATCGGTAGTAAATCTTCTTCCGTTTTACGGGTACGTCATGATTAGGTTGGACAGCCACTTTCCAGACCAGGAGATTCGAAACTAAATCAATTTCTAGTTTGCACGATGCTCTTTGTCCACGTCGACGTTTCGGACGTTGCCCGGCGGTTTGGCAACTTCATAACAGGTATCCCCAAATAATTGGAGACTATTAAAACAATCGCGGAGGCACCTTGGCCGGGCTAATTGCACTCGAGATGTTATTAATGATCCTGACTGTTGACGATATAATTTCGGACGGTTAGCAATTTGTCTTAATGAGATAACAATGCCTTTGTACCGGCTAACCAACTTGGAACTGCATCCTGATGCAATTAGTAGGCGTGAAATTAATTTAATGCAGCGATGAACAAAATCTGCTACGGACATTGTCGGCGGATTACGAAGCCTGGCCTTTGGAAAATTAACTGATATTAAATTCTACGAACCTGGTTCCATTTGTTGCGTACACGTGATGTTAATGCACGTCAGTGAGTTGGGCATCCTGATGAGGTGTCGAATAATTAGTATTGTTCATGCGACACACTTTCTAATTTACGAAACTCCCAGGAACAATAGAGGCAATAATGGAAGAAACTATATGTATTAATAATTGTTACTGAAATATTTCGTGTTCATACAATTAATAAGAAGAATTTTTATTAAGCTACTTATTCTGTCAAAATGAGAAATATCTCTGGATAATGTTGGATTCTTTAGAAGCTGCAGTGCATTAATGTTTAAACATGGATTCATTGTAATTATTATTTTATTTATGGTCAAAAGAGGTATTCAATTTCAAGAATCAATTCTTAATTTAACGAGCATCATTATGTATAATGTATAATGAAATATACAGGGGGAATATCTTCTGCAAAATCGTTGCAAAGTAGAGCAACGTGTCTGGCTATGTGTTACTCTTTCTACTTACAGTACTGTTACCGAATGCTTCTAATTAAAGATCCAAGTATCGATAAAATCGTTCTTATTATCGTTGTTTACTAAGTAAAATGACATGAAAATTGTCTAAAATAGTACATACTTTGACAATATGTTGACAAACAATTGTTAACTTATAATATGAATTACATGTTTTCTATTTACAGGACAAGTAGTAACAATCGTCAAAATACCTTCTTAATTAGATTTTGTGTGTGTACAATACGTTGATAGTAATAGGTTGAACAATACGTTGCTTCTCGAAAGCTATATTGACATTAAGTTTCAAGCCGTAATGAAATGTAATCACATGGTGGGCATTCATTACAGTTCTACAAACGAAATAGTGAAGAACTTTTAACATTATTTCAGACAAAAGCCTTGGAATACAAAAGCATACGATTCAATGGTCAATTCTCCGTGACGTATGCACGTTGTAGACTGGAGAACATATTTCTTAACTTTGAAAAGCCTGACTACGAGACTGAGCAATTAATCCGGGTATACAACCGTTTATTTTTTAAGAAGTTACATTTCTCAAAAAATGTCTTTACTGAATTGAGAATGTTGCTTCCTTATTAGATTTCCAGACACATTTCAGAATGATTAAATAAAATACTGTTAACCCTGCGGATATTAAAGGTGTAAAATCTTCCAAGCATCGTCCTCTATGACTACGCATTCTAGGTGAATAAAATAAGATATATTCAACACACAGAATGTTAAAAGTACTTGATCTTTGTTGAGTTAATAATTAAGGTAAACGGCTGAAAAATAATCTGACAAATGTCCCTTCCGAAGAAGGGACGTTGAACCACGTTTTTGAAAAGAAACATTGAAATGTTGTTTGTAGTGTGGGTAACGGAAACAAATGCCCTTAATGAGGAAATTATAAGAAACCGTGGCCAAAAGGCGGCAGGAATTTATCACGCAGTAGTGAAAAGACAGACGTTCGCTTAGCGTCCCCTATAGTCGCAACTCCCGGGCCGAGAGTATACAGTTAGGTGTTTGGACCGTCGTCAACGTCGGGTGGAACGCTGGCCAGACCAAACTTCTCGGGGAGTTGCACGGGCAGTCGTTAATCATGATTCTTAATTGCTTCACGGCTACCTAAATCGAGGTGAACGAATAATTTAGGAACCACCCCATTGATTTATCAAATAAATCGCGGCATCGACCGTTGCCGAGATTGCGGACTAGATTCTTCTCCCTTGTCCTAAAAGCGATTTAATCCTCTTTAACGATCCCGGTTCCATTGAATTCCCTCGATTCAGTTTACCTCCTCCGCTAAACCATTCTGTCCGGACAGGAACCACCGCGAATACTGTCTACAACAATTTCTAAATATTACAATCATTTCGAATGCGATGTACAAGCTTCATTCTTTCATTTGCTCACGCGCGTAACAAAGAACTTAACAATTTACCTGCCTTAGCTAGAATTATTTGATTGTCAATAATAAGTAGACTGCGTATCTCGATGCAAAGTACAAAGTTTTTGCATCAATTGCAAGCTACCGGAATCAGATAAAAAAATTTGACTGCCATTCTTTTCGCTTACGAGTCCAGCGATCCCCCATTGCCGCCGCACACCGTATTTCATTCTCGCTCGGAATGCTTTCGAAATTCCCTCGCAGTTCGCGCAGAGCCGTCGAAAGCGAAAAACTCGAATTAGCTTACTCGTATCGCCCTTATTCGAGCCAATACTGAATAAGCCCGTCTCAAAGGCACAAGCAGCCGAAAAGGCACCGCAAACCATAGGTAGCCTCAGAGAAGCATTCGCGCAAATCGCGCGGTGCTTTCAAATCAAAGATCGACAGGCCACCGATACACACACGATTTCTTCGTGTCCTCTGTGCTGGTTGGCCGAGCATCCGCATTAATCATGATCGCGCGGAAAGGGAACGAGCGAGCGAGAACGAGAACTCGGGCCGGGCAGAAAGAGAGAAAGAGAAACATTCGAAGGCGCACGCGAAGTGAATACGCGACGTTGGCCGCATGCGGACATTCGTTTGGTCCGCGCGTATAGAGCGCACGCATTTAAGAAACAGTGAAAGGCCCCGGAAGAAATGGCACGAAAGCCCAAAGAGAAAAGAGACACACACACAGAGAGAGAGAGAGAGAGAGAGAGAGAGAGAGAGAGAGAGAGAGAGAGAGAGAGAAGGAGTGATTCACACGATTCGCGTGTCCGCTTATGAAAACAGGGCATTTGAACGTTGGAGGGTATTTTCCAGAAAAAGAAGGATATCAGCGAATCTATTTGCTGGCCCTCGCGAGCCACTCCCGGAAGTGTCTCATTAAAATGCTAGCCTCATTTTCTTTCAAACGAGCCCGCCACCGAAGGCCCCGTCTCCTCTCTCTCCTTGCTGCGCCCGGTACCAGCAGAGAGGGGGAGGGAGAGAGGGAAGAGAGGATCTCCTTACGCGGCCAGTGTTCCAGAGACCCGCCCCAACTTTGCCCATCGTCTTCGTGGTTCAACAAAGTGGGAAATGAAGCGGGGCAAACGTCACAAAGAGAGATGGCAAATACGACAAGCTTCTATCCGCCCCGCAGGTGAGCAGAGAGTTCTCCCCGTTCACCGGAGCAAACCAAATGACGGACAAACCGTCCCCGGCGTTGAATCGTCCACGGGGCCAACCCCGGGAATTACTCATTCTATGAATAACCAGACGAGCTTGAACATCCAGCTGGCCGGCTCTCCGCGAAGCTCCGGATGCAAACACGACTCGAAACCCCAGGCACCAGCAGCGCTGCCTCTGGACGTCCAACGAACCAGCCGGCATCGTTCCGGATAAAACGGGAAGTGAATTACTGCCAGTCGAACGACGCCGCGTCCTCGCGAACCTCAAGTAAATAGCGAAAGAGTCCGGCGATGTAACGCGACGCGGTCAAAGAAAATATTTGAATAACAAACCGATGACCCAGGATGCGAACCTCCACGAGGGATACCGGCCCTGCTGAACATTCATCTTTGATCATTTCGATGCATCTATCTTCTAATGGTTTCGATGTCGCGCGGAAAAGGAGGAGAGCAAATGATGCTCAACGACTAACGAGTCTTGAATTTTTAAAAGAAAATGTTGTCATAGACGATCAGGTTATTCGAATCAATAACACAATTCTCACAGAATGTTCAGATGAGTATAATCAATAATAAAATTGTTACAGAATGTTCAGGTGATTATAATCAATAATAAAATTGTTACAGAATGTTCAGGTTACTAGTGTCAATGATAAAATTGTCGCAGAATGTTCAGGTTATTATAATCAATAATAAAAATATAAAAGATAGACAGGTTATTAATATCAATCATAAAATTGTTACAGAATGTTCAAGTTATTAGTATCAATGATAAAATTGTCAGAGAATGTTCGGGTTATTAGAATCAATGATAACACCGTTGCAAATAGCCAAGCATCTATGTATGCAGAAATGTATGAATATTATAAAACACTGTGTCATGTACAACATTGATAATCTATAGTTTCTCGTAACAAGAGGCACTCTGGCAGCCACAACAGAGTCTCCCACGGCAGAGCAACGTAAATAGGGATCATAGTGGTCGTTTAAGCCCCCTTTCTACCAGTTGTTGAGAAATTTACTTTCCAGGAGAGTCAAATCGCTCGTCTCTCGAGACTAAAAGACAAGATAGCCGAGGGAACTTCGAAACGAATCGGTCGAGCTCGCAGGCGTCGCAAGTTCTCCGGTTGCTCATCCTTTGTTCAGAAGTGTGCAACTTGATGAAACACCCCGCATCGAGGTGCAAGCGTACCTTTCCTCTCTTTCTTTTCTCTTTCGCGCGGACATTAATCTCCTACGTCGTGAATTTTTCCATTCCCGCGCCATTCGGTCTACAAGTAAAACGTTTTCATTTAACAAGTCACCTCGGCCATATAAATACCCTCCGAAAAAGTTCAATTAAGCTAAACGAATCAAGCCTTTTTGCCTGTTACGCGGAGAAAACGGTTCAATTAAGGTTGAGAGGCTTCATTGTACGAACTATATACAACATTAATCATGAGGAAATTTAATTTGAAAATTCTTAACGTTAGAGACTCTCGTTGTTTTTTAGTTAGACAATTTTTAGTTAGAACAATTTTATATAAACATTGTACTTATCGTTAAGTACACTGCAAATGATGAATTTTATACGTTGTTAAACGTTAAATACGTGTGTAAAAAGCATACAACAAATGAACGAATAAACCATACGAGAAATGATGTTTGTAGCAATTTCTATTAAAATTTTCAGATTGGCCTGAATGTGAATTTTTTACGGCGAAGCTCTTCAAAGGGCGCAGGAAGTTTCGCAGCGACGTTTCGTTTTGACGCTCTGTCTGTAAAATAAAAATGTTTCTGCGGCGACCTAGGCAGACTAGTTAAGAATGCGTGGGCGTGATGCGACTGCATGATCCATTAAAAAAAATGTGCATAGGACACAGGCCCGGTTGCGATGACAGGCCAGGGAAAAAAGATTGCAAGAGGACGAGGCTAAGAAGCGTCTGTGGCTCATGAAGGGGGACCGTTATAGGAGCATTTCCGGCATGTTGACACTGGCAGCCGGTTGACCCGGTTGGTTCAAAGAGTAGCAAGTAGCCCTGATCGGCGAATCTGATAGTGGCAATAGAGTCTAGATTACCTCAGCGGTGCTCACGCCTATCCGTCATTGTCGAACGAGAAATATCTTCGTTTACGGTTGGTGACAAATCGCGGAAGCACCTCTGACCAAACGATTACTGCCGGCACTGGAATCGAGTGCAATAATCTGAAATGCATGCATCTAGACAGACTCAAAATGGCGATGCAACCCTCTACGTTCGGTCCGCTCGACGCGAACGGCTGCTGTCGACTAGATGCTCTTCATCAAATCGCTCGATAATCGACAACGTAGTCGCCGCATGTCCACCAATTAACCATCGAGTGCTTATTTATGCTCTCGTCGAACCGTCCTGTGAAATTTTTCGATCGAACGCAGCCAGTCGTTTCGTGGAAAAATTGAACCCGAAAAAGTCCACCACATTTATTCGAATATTTTTTTCATATAAAATAACAAGTCTATTCTAATGGAACTTTGTCCCGTTCTATAGCCTACCGAAAAATAATACTTCCTGTCAAATTTTAACTCTATACCTCGCCTACAAAAGTAGTTAGAAGAAGAAATCGAAAAATCAGTTTTTACACCATTCTACCCATTTAATAGCAATCAAAAATTCTGAAAAAGATCTGATACATTTTCACCACCGCACCACATATTAGGGAATTTTTCTGATTTTTTTTTACTTGCAAATTATGGATGTGAAAAATGAGAAACGTGACAAATTTTAAAAACTTAAAAAGAGATATCTTTTGTATTAATTCAGCAATGAGATATTGCTTTAAGCATTACTCTTAATTGTTTTTTAGTCTCGTTAGTCAGATACGTCGTTGTCAAAAAAATGAAGACCAGGTTTTTTACGTTTTTTCGACTATAAACGAAGTTGTGCTTGGTTTTTCTTAATTCTTTAGGTATATTATGAAATATGAAACATTTCAACGTTTTGGGAAACATTTTGCAGACTTTGAAAGCTTGGGAATGGCGAAAACAAAACTGGTAATCAACGAAACACGAGAGGACAGATTTGTTGTAAATACGGCATACGCGGAAAAGTTTTTAATTAACGCAGGCTTTTATTGTAAGTACATGTCCAACGTGAGAGGATTAAATAGAGACCGTAACGACATTTACGGTTAATTAACTGTATTCTATTGAATAAATATGCGTTAACGAACACAGATTTAATGGAATATTTCTATTGATATGAAATGGAACATATTTATGTATAATATGATTCCTACGTGATTAAAGGCTTAACAAATGTATCGAATGACAAAAATATTTTCGAGTCACTTTCATTCAAATGATTCCGCTCTTGAACGAAAAAGAATTGGATGGTCAAATAAATGTTTAGAGAAAATGCAATGTGTTGCAAGAGAAAGAAACCCGTTTCATACCTCTCTGTTTGCAAATATTCGCCATCGAGGTTTGACAGTAGTGTAATCCATTTATCTCAACAAACACGGTTGCCTGTACATAGCAAGCAGGCGATGACAGGGGCGAAAGTATTTCAACTATGTAACCGAGCATGATTAGTCACTGCATTTCTTGAAACCCGAGTGCTCCTTGTACTCCAACTCACTGTACCGATTAATAGAAGCCTGATTGTTTCCAAAACTAGTTAACACAATCTGATCTAAACCGATTGCTTCCAAACTGACTGTAAAGTATCTACTTGCTGCAAATTTCATAGCTCTTGAGCGTTCGAGGCCTAAGTGCTTCTACAATTATTGCAAATTGATATGAACCAGGTTAGGGCTCGGATATTCCCGAGCAGATGGCTTCACAATTGAATTCTACCTGCTACAAACTACGCAAATATTCCCCCTTTCATTCCGCGACAACAATTAGATACTATCTTTCGAATTATGTTCCCACTCAGATTAGATCGGTTCACTTTCACCTTTCACGTTTCACAATTATAAATTACGAATTTTTAATAAACGCTTTCTCGCGGTTAAATTAAATTGCTTCAATTTTAATGTCGCTTACCTACTTTAATAATTTGAATAGCACCACATTTAATACACTTATGAGATAATCTGCATATCCTACAAACTATAATAGGATTCATAACGTTATATTTTTATCGCATCTTTCAGCAAATTCTTTCAAAATTAAATTCAGGTATTGTACGTCCAGTTTTAATGTTATTCAATTCTGTTTAACGATTTAAAGAGTTTCGACGAAACCGCGAGACGAGAAATATTTGTTGATTTTTGTTACGTGATGTTATTAATCTAATTTTTGTCTGCGCATTTTATACCGTCTGATCTCTTAATTTGATGTGTGTCGAAACTGACGCCATCATAGAAAATGAAATTAAACTGCGCAGTCCAATAGCGATAGCTCTATGGTCGAACCACCGATGGAACAGAGAAACAACGTAGGAATTGATTCTGTCTCGAGCCAACTGGCATAAATCGTCGCTTGATCTCGAAACTTCGTGTTATGAGGCACTACCAAAAAGATGATATATCGCGCGTGCCACGTGGGCGTAGCTCCGTCTGATAAAAATACACTTAATTGGTATCCTCGAGTGCGAAACGTTCCTCAAATACAGGAGGGCTATCGATCATTTCGACCAAACGAATACGACCTTCCCTCGTTTAATTATATCCACCATAATACGTCCTGGATGCGTGCCTTCCTTAATTGAAAAATTTACCGAACATTTTCCTCCTAATGTCTTTCTTGCTTCTTCTTCCGACGGAGATAAGCCTGCAATCTGGAGCACAAAAATGCTTCCAGTTTCATTTTTAATTCATTCGCTTTTGACAGAGCAGCTTTATCTCCTGCTTGCAATTTTTATATGGCACAAAGATGTATGCACCTAACACTACCGGACAAGTCGAAATTGTTCTGAATATTTTCGTTTAGAACTATAGATCTACATTACCTTTGCCTCAGAAATGTTTAAATCAATTTATTTATTCAAGTATCAAAATCCTACAAAATCTGAAGAAATCTAATCAAGCCATTGTTATGAAGCAATGAACATTGGTAGGTAATTGTAGTTTACAATAATATTATTAATTTGATAAAAGCATAAAAATTATATTTTCCATGAAGAGTTAAAATAGCATGGAAATGTGTACACATTTCTATGAATTTTTCTGTAATCTTATCACAGTATTTTATCTTTGGAATATCGAATGTATAAAATTGAACATAAAAATGTATCGAAACGCGGTTCGCATTTACGGCATATTTTCCATAGGTTGTCTAGACTGTATTAAAACATGAACGGTGCAATAAAAGCCGAACAGTGTCGACGAATTAACCGGAAACCGGAACTCTTTTTATCGACCGCACAAAGCAAAGTACACAGACTCGACGCAACTCCCGAATGTCTCGTCGTTCGAGTAATGAGCAGCCGAAGTTTCCTAATAGGCTAATGAGAAACGTTAAGTAAACGAGGGCTCAACCGACGACGCACTTGCTCGAGCTCTTAACATTAACGAATCGAACAGGCTAAGTTTTGTTGACGTTAATAAACGTTTCACGGCCTGTTTAAACGGTGTCTATGCAATCCGTCTCTGCCGTCTTGATCGCGTGCAAGGAAAATACAACATGTCAGGACCCACAACCTTCATTGTTGATCGATTGTATCGCGTTCAATTACCACGTCATTATTTATTATTACATTGCGGATCGTTGCGCGAAATAAAAATTTTCACTTCTACTAATTGTAAGATACACATAGTAACTGCGGATCCGAAAATAAAATTCGAAGTCAATCGTTAGATTCTTCCCAATGTCTTTATTTGGTAATCTATATTATACATTCCGATCGAATACTTTCAAAATCGTTCAACTTCACGATCCCAAACTTCGTCACGGCGAATTCTGTTAAATCGGTGACCATTTTGGTACCCATGAGATTAGGTTCTCTATGGAGTTTGAATCAACATAACGCGGCAGCTATATTACGACAAATATTTACTCTGTTGTAAATTTCTCTCGACAGCGCATTCCGATCGAATAACTTCGGAATTGCTTAACTTAATAACTCGCAACTTTGTCATGGGACAGTTCCACCATTCTGCCAAATCGGTGACCATTCTGGTATCTGTCAGACGAGGTGGTATGGTGCTTAAATCAACAGAATACAGCAGTCACGTTACAACGAATATTTGCTCTGTGGCAAATTTCTCTCGACGACGTATCCTGATCGAATCATTTCAAAAGCGGAGGACTTAATAAATAAACTTTGACGCGGGATAGTTCCGCCGTTCTGCCAAATCGGTGACCATTTAGTTAACCACGAGATCAGATTCTCCATGGAGTTTGGACCAATAGAACGTGGCGTCCACGTTACAAAAGACGTTTCTTCTCTCGACACAATGCGTTCCGATCAAATAATTCCCGACCTGCTCGACATAATAATTCGAAACTATCATGGTCTCAGCAGTGCCGTTTTCCAAGCCAGTTTCGCCATTCAGGTACATCGTTTTCTTCCTCCGTACCAATCGCTGCGGTTCCACGCGAAAGGCAAGGACTCCGACGACGACGGTAACATCCTCGAACGAGCGTAAGCAGCTTGCTAGCGAAATTCCATTGTACACATGCTTACCTCGTCCGCCGTTCCGCGATATTGACGTGTTCCCGGGATCGCAATTCCGACACTTAACATCGCAAACGTTGTGTTCCAGGTATCATACGTCAGCCGGCCGGCAGGATGAATAGCGCGGCATTTTGGGGAGGTTTACTCGAAGAATACCGTGTAGCCAGGAAGACAATGCAAAGATTAGGAGCGTCATTAGGCAACGAAGAGGACATTATTCAGCACTGGCCTCGAAACGAGAACAGGCCGCCGCCGGTCGTGGTCTCTGGTCCTGTTTGTAACGGTCGTGCCGAGGCAGATTGCAATGGCCTCGTCGGCCCTATATCCTGGTATATTGGTACCGTCACTCGGAAAACGCGGCACAATGACCTAGGGTAAATCTAGTTGGAACAGCGAGATGGAAGGTGGATGTCCCGAAACAGAAGGGAGGATTCGCGCGGGGCCCGCGGAGTTCCCGAGCTTCTGGAACAATGGCAACTTGTCCGGCTCTCCTCGCCGTGTTGCCTTGCGGATTAGGCGGAGAATGTCTTCCCCACCCCTGGACTCCATGCGCCTAATAAATAGTTCCTTCTTCGTATAATACCCGGAGATCCGCCAGGGTTATTGGCCCACGCTCAAATTCCCCGGGCGAGCCCGATGAAAGAACCGCGTGCCGTACCCTAGGCCGCCTAAACCGGCTCCGAAGCCAAACCCTGGCTGTTCCTTCGCGGGAGAAGAGCCCCGGAGCCGCCGCATAAATGCAGTGGAGCGGAGACTAACAAATTGCCGGCGTGCACTCGCTGAGGACGAATAAAACCGCCCGACAATTGCGTCCGCTAAAAATACTGTTCAAAAAGTTTGGGAACATCGTGTACGAGACGCGATAGGTGGTGCTTCAGAATCTAGGATTTGGGGAGGAGATTGTCCGACGTATGGACCCGCCAAAGGGCAACAGCCACGGTCTTTGTTTAATCGAGTGATCGCACTTATACCTGTGTAGCGAGAAAGATTGTTCGAATGGGGAAGGAATGCGCGCCGAATGAATGAGAACGAATGAGATCGAGCAAAAGGATGTGATCCTTTGTGTCTAAAAGTGAGTGATTGGATGAAAGATATGCGAACGGGAAGTGGAAGGAGTGCGAGCGAAAATATAAATACGGCCGGGAAGACCGGAGCGGAGACTTTGCGACTTTAGACTTAGTAAAGACGTCTGTATACCAAGCAAATAAAGTAAATCTTCTAACACCAAAACGGTGTCTTCGATCAGTTTTGAGTACGGTAATGTCTTGATATAAGCCTAACGGAGCTACGCGATCTCAGTTAGTTCGCCTCCACTGGGGGGATATGCGGTCACAAGGAAATAGTATCCCTACACGATCTATGTCACAGCACAGAGCAGAGGACTGGGCTCAGATCAAGACTTTACATATTTGTTATAAAACGGTATGGAAGAGAAGCTAATTGAACTCACGGTATATTATAAGAATAAACAGTACATAATACTTTATTATAAACTACTAATAATAATACAACAACCCATCAGGGTTCGAACGTGGCAACATTCTCGACTGTTCTCGGTTAACTCACAACATTCATTCACAACATACAGCACAGTAGTTCTCACTCAAGCCCCATTCACGCGTCTCACGCATACCTCATTCACTGTATGCATTGACTTTTCTCAACAATATTTAATATTAATAATATTTAATATTAGAAGAGGATGTTCTGATCAACCTTTAATTTGTAGGTCGGTAAAATAAATTGTTCGACTTCTTCGTACAGAATTGAATGTTGAAACTAACCTTTTTGTTAGTCGTTCGTTTAATGGAAAATGAATTTGAAACGATTCGTAGCGAAAGGAAATGATTTTTAGAGCGACGAATACGACTTTATATTGCAAGAGATGGCCGAGGCCGTAATTCACGATGTCCAAGCGTGTATCCGCGTATTTATATGGTCCCCGGTTTCGCAAACAGTTCAATGTACCGACAAACGAAAGGATAACGGAGAACGAATGGACAAGGAGAGAAGGCCGGCGAGATATGTGTTGAATATCGATAACGACGAGCCGGCAGAAAAATTGCAACATTTCGGGGACCCGCTATCGTATCGTAAGAAGATCAACCTACGTCAGGCCCACATAAATCGTAAAAAGGGTAGACCAGCCGATACCGTTGGTTCGAATCCCAAGCCCCGGAGCTTGCGAAATGCCGTTTGCGAACTGATTAATGGGCCAGACTTATGTACCGCAGGCCTTCATCCACTTCAACATCGAGAGCCATCGACTCGAACATTCATCCTCTCGAGTATCTCCGCAGCGCGCGTTGGTGGAAGGCGATAAGCTAAAAAGAACGGAAAAAGACCGATAACGTTGCTACAACTGGTCTTCCGGTGTGTCTTCTCGGCTCCTCCCCGGAATAAAATTAAGACGATATGATGTACCGACGCGGGGAAAATCTCATGCGGGATGCATCATCATCGGCCACGCGAACCTCGAATTTTAAATGCCCCCGTTTCCAGGTATCAATCGATCGACAATCCGCAGAGCACACAGCCTTTGGTACGGTCAGGCTCTGCTCCAGAAACTCTGGATAATTCATTTTCGGAACAACCATCGCCTCTGAAAAATTTGTTAAAGTAAAACGTTAGGCCTTTTACCGTACCCTGTCGAAAACCTCACATCCTAATTATTTATCACATCCTAGTTATTTTATTGAAGATCGTCCTCCCTTCAGGTATGAAGAAGTATGTTTCTTCCGATTAAACATATTTCTTCCACCGTCTTTCTGCATAATTATTTCCGCATAACCCCTCAACAAAATTAACTATCAACCTCCTAAGGGGTTACTTTTATCGTTCTGTTCAAACTCTTGCTTTGGGATTTTGTAAGTGACCGTGGACTACAACTATATTTTTACCATTTTGTTATAATTTACCATCAGTACAATAAAAACATCGCAGCTGTGAATTATGCGAAATTACAATCGTAATACTTTTGCCTGTATTTTCCAAGCTAAAAATCCGTGTGTTTCGTAGGGAGCTTTTTTAATTTTGGAAAATATTAGCGCGCCGGGAACGAAGGAGGGCGAAAGCAGCGTTTCTTCTTCGGCCGGATATAATCCAAGGCGAGAACGAAACGATCGTGAAAGGAACGGCAAAAAATAGAATTTTGGATTATCGTCTGTCCTTGGATGTACTCGGGAGTACCCGTGAGCGAAACAATTTCCTCACTCGCGACCAGCAAAAAGAGACGATAGCCCGAGCTCAACGTCGGCAGGACATCCGGACATAACTCGAGCGTAATCGTACCCTGGATAACTGGCTATCCGCTAGAAAGCGGATAATTCCGCGCTCTTCCTGCATTTCGTCCCCAGACCGCTTTCTCGTTCGAGAGGCGAATTGGCTGGTTTAAAAGGAGCGTAAGGGACAGGAACGGAATGAAAGATAAAAACTACGCGAGAATGATCCTCTTACAGGAGGATAGCGACAGCGGCGGGACTCGAACGAAAAATAAAGAGCAAAAGAAAAACGGAAATAGGAGAATCTGAAAGTGAGAGAGAGAGAGAGAGAGAGAGAGAGAGAGAGAGAGAGAGAAAGAGAGAGGCTTTCTTGCCGATAACAGAGATTTAACGTTGCACGTCCGGGGATGATCGAGTCGAGAGGCAAACACGATGTTGCATCACCGGCGTTTCTCTTAAGTAGACAAACACTGCGAATTGTGAAAACCGGTATTAGCGAGCAACGTTTTGCTCGTTTATTCGTTCAGCGGAAATAACGTTCTTTATTGCGCCGGGATTAAAATGCATCTAAACAATATACGAAGTTTCATTATAAAATGTAATCACTAGACTGAGATTTTATGCAATCGCAGCGCACACAACTGTCCACTAAAGTGCGATGTAAAAAGCTTAGTACTCTAATAATATTTGTATTTTGTTCGTTTTTCTGGGAATCTCTAGGCGAGAAGATAATTGAATATTTTTTAGATGTAATTGCAAATTTAGTAGCGCTGTATTTGCAAATAAAGATTGCAATACTATATCGCAGAAGAGGTACAGTGATTTCTCTATATATGTCGCCGAGGCCTGGACAGTAAACGTTACGGAATTGACCCCACTTCCGCGGGGTATACTCCGTGTGGGGCGACGAAGCTCGATAGGTCACGAACGCCGAGGAGTGTAAACATAACACCTTGCGTTGTTGACATATATCGAGAATTCACTGTACCGTGACAGAACTATGAGCACAAGAAACTAGACACACAGGACCGAACCACAATATCGGGTTTTGTGTCTTTTGAAATATCAATATTGCGAAAACACAGTGAGATTGTTGATCCTGTTATTCAAAAAATGCGAGCCAATAGCAGCGTCCTCTTCCAATAGACCATATGTACAAAACTATGTATCAAATTGAAACCACTGTTCTCGACTGTGGTCACTCGAATTAAATCGAGCAATTTGGCAATGTATCAACTTAAAAATGTTCGAACACTCGAGAGCCTAAATTACGACGCAAACGGCAAACTGAATTTTTCCGTGCTGCAGAAGAACATTTCTACTAGTAAGTATTACTTCACCGTGCATGAATTAAATGTAATTCCAAGAGCCGGAAACAATGAGCACGAAGGAAGATATGGAACTTTTTCAGAAATCGGATTTGGAGAATTACACGGGAAGAGAAAAAAGCGTAATACATTTGACTTACCGTTAAAATGAAATTGTACTTTCATATTTCATTCTTAAGGCGATTACATCAAGAGCACGGAGTTAAAACGGATGTAAAAATCGTGAACAGGATTCCTAAATCCAAATCTTTTCACGATCCGTTCCGTTATGAAAACTTGGACTATTTGTTCACAACTTGTTAAAGAACACGGTTGTTATAAAGAACATATTTACATTCTGTTTCATTCCAAAAAGTAATTACAAAGATTCGCGCACAGCAATTTATGCACTTAGGATAATTAAGCGCCGCATTTCAGGAGAAATACTCTTCCCATATTTCTTTCGCGAGGTAACTACTTTATACGTTCTTTCCTACGTCTCGTGCAAAATTTTACTACGATTATAACACGCGTAACGTAATTTAAAAAAAAAGACGGTGCCACTTTTACGGTAATTCTTTCTTAAGATAAAGGGACAGTGCTTGGTATGAATCGAACTGGCACAGCCGGAGGACAATGGGCGCATGTAAAATCATTTTCTGCGGAAATTCGTAAAGGATCGGCGAGCAACAGGCGCGAGGTATCGCGCGGTGTAACCTCGCGAGGAATCGGCGTAGAATCGTGTAGGAACTTTGAAATCTGACGCGATCGACAAGTCCGGCGCAACGGCGGAAGGTCAGTAATTGGCTGTTACATTTTAAACAACCGGCCACGCGTGCGCTTTAATTTACTTTTATTTCCGCTCGGGGAATTTTCGATCCCGTTCTCGCAGAAGTTTATAACTGGACCAGGATTCTCTCCAACCTGCATTGACCGCAACCCCCGGGAAAAAAGAGGAGTCTTTCGCGAATCTGCCGCCCTCTATCCGTAGTTTTATTCTCAATTTCGCAGTGGCCGCACGACGCAATTCCTGCTAGAATTACGGAACACTAACTGCACGGTTTTAATAAATATGAAAGGGAGAGAGAGAGTGGGGAGTGGGGGAGGGGAGAGAGCGAAAGGAAAAAAAAGGAGGAAACTGAGAACACACCGGGTGCCGGGGGAGAAAACCTTAAAGTTCGTCCCAAATGCATTTCCGAAGGGATTACGGGGGGAAATTGTAAAAGAAACACGATCGCGTCGTTGCGGAGCGACGACACGACACGAAAGGGTAACCGGAAGTTCGTTTTATTCCCGCGGTTGAATAACGCGTCCCCCGGAAGGATATTTAAAGCGGGTCGTAATTTCGCAACTGCAAAGAAAAACGTGAGAATAATCAAGCGAAACGAATTAAAAGTTCGTCAGGGACGTATTAAATTATTTAAATTCAGCGGCCTCCTGCTCGTTTGCGTCCCGGAAAAGAAAAGGTTGGAAACCTTATTACGCGAGTTGCGCCGTGCCGGAATCAGAAATTCGTTTCAAGGATTCGTTAAAGTTTTAATTCCTTATTCATCAAAAAGTTCGTGGGAATGATATTTTCCTGTTCGGTCGGCGGCCCTTGAAACTATTCCGAATATTTATCCGGGGCCGGCTGCTCCATCGCGCCTCGGCTTTCCCATCTAACGATACATTTCCACGGGAACCAGTAATTAGACGTGGAACCCTTTATTGGACAGTTCGTTCTGGACACGGTGACATAAGCAGAATAGCCCCCCCCCCCCTAGTCGACATTAAAGATTAGCGAAACGGAATGCGAAACGCAGAAGTAATAAAGTTACAGCTACAATTAAAGTTGCCCGACCATAATTATCCGTTGCAAAATCGAATGTTTTATCAACGTCGTTAGATTACCGGTCGCAAATTTCGAAATCCGTGATTGCTTTCTACCCGCGTAGTTTAAACGAAAATAAATGTAGTAATTCTCGATATATGTCAACAACGCGGGTCTTGCCAGCGTCTTGTATCGTCCAGGAGACATGCCCGAGCTCTGTTATGTTTACGGTCCGAGGCGTCCGAGGCCTCTCGAGCTTCTCGTAGTGAGGATAATTCCGCGACGTTTATCATCCAGGCCTTGACGACATGTATAGAGAAATCACTGTAATTGGCAATAGTCTCTGACGCGTGGACAATTTTGATTCTCCCAGGATCATTTTTGCGGCACAAATTTTGTACGAATCCCCACTGATCCAGAGATGTAGAATCGCGCTACGACGATCGCCGACGCTTATTATTTTTTTATACAGCCTGCACACGATATCGGCGAAGTTTCAAACCCGAAGTCTTCGCTCATATCGCGAGACTACTGTACTTACAGAACGCGTTGTATGCGTTGTATGTTCCTTCCCGGACGTGACGCAGGAATTGTGTGGCAGACGGTAAAGGATGCCCGGCGAATCGAGGGGCACCAGCGTCGTACTCGTTTTAAACTAGTAGCGAACTAAGAGGAATGACAGGGTCCTTGCGGTTACGAAGCAGTCCGCCTCGGACGATTCAGCATGCCGCACGTACGTAACATAATAGAAAACGGAAGGAAGGTGCGACGAGGCAGAGTAACTGAAGCGAAGGGGCGGAAAGGTTGGGGGTGGGAGGGGGGCCACCCATCCTCTTCGTCATTCTCTTGGTTGCCGGAGACAGCCGCAGAAACTTGAGAATTTATGGTTCTGCGGCCTGCGGATTTTCGTTTTCTACCGAACGACCAGTCGTTGGAAATTCTGCGCCCCCGTACGACGACGGCGATGGAGACTCAATTAATATTTATGGGGATAGCTCCATCTCGTTTTGCTGCCTCTCGCAACCATGGCCCTCTCCCTTCTCTGTCTGTGTTGCCAGCAGCAGCCTCCCGCCCCTTCCCCTCCCCCTCTCCTTCTCGTTACCGCTATGACCGCTGTGAATGTTGGAGCCACATTTAAACGAACCGCAGGATTAGTTTAGCTTTGTCGGACAAAAAGGTACACCCAGTTTACAATCCGATGTACGCTCCGGATCGATTTCAACTCGCCTCTTTTAACCCCTCGACACTCGTGCGTCTGTCTCGCAGGGCCATCCGAAATTGACAAAGAACGGTTGAAAAACCTCGTCAAATTTTTTCACCCTTCGCGGTTCGTGCGCCGTTAAATCCGCCTCGGGTGTTTTGATCTCCGATCTGTCGAAAGCTGACAAATTTTTATAGCTGTATTGTTATTTTTTTTTACGGTTCATTTTTAACCCCTCAACGCGAGGTTATCCTCGCGAAAGACTTTTTAACGGATACTTCAACAGGAATGAAACTATGCCACGGTCCATCGAACAATTTTGAAATGCACGAAATTAGACGAGCCACGTAATAGATTCCAAATCCACGGAGAACTCGACGAAATATACAAACACAGTGTTTTCTCGATATATGTCAACAACACCGGTCTTGCCACCGACATATATAGTCAAGAAGATACTGTTCTATACTATATGTTTACACTCCTCGGCGTCCGAGGCCTCTCCGGGATAGTTCTGCGACCTTTATCAGACAGGTATTTGCGACAAATATCGAGAAAAGATCCAAACACTGATATAGTCGCCGCTAATGACTAGTCTGCAGACCTTTATGTGAAATAAAAGATTGTCTTTAAAAGAAATCTATCTATGAAAGTAGCTATAGCGTCGGGAGTCTACGAACGCGGGTTCAACGACCGTAGACGGCGTATTACTAATGAAAATGTGGATCAGAGGGGAAGATCGATGAAACCAAATTCTAAAACGTACGGGTCTCTCAATCGGACAGTGGTCCGCGATTTTTCTTCCGCCGGATGACGGGAGAAGTTACTTTCTCACGGTCCTGAAAACGATTCGTCCTGGCACATGTGGATTCACGATCGTTTCCGACGGTCGGTGCATTTTCTGATTGCACATTTCTCGGAGTATGGGGAATCTTTCCGGAAGATTACCGACCAAACAAACGGCTGACGTATTTGACGGTAATGCACCACCTTCGTCGGACCTCTCACCCCTCTCAAAAGGGTTGAATTTAACTGCCAGCTACGGAACTAACGTTCCGCGTATTGTACCTGCAGTGTACATACCGCGCGCACCTTTCAACAGGAAATAGACTCAGTCAATTTCCCATATGCATTCCTTTGTGGCTAATGGTCAAACCGACTGCAGTCTTCAGGCACAGCCGAATAGAGGTTTATGGAAACATGTGTAGTCCAATTATCTATAGACAATCGATCAACGAATGACACCCGTTTTGACTTATAAATATTCGACAAAATTTTCTTTTCGTTTCATCGACAGTAAACAATTGTAACTATATTTATATGAAAATGACTTTTAAATTAAATACCATCTAATTTAAACCCTTGCCAAATGCAATATTATTTCACATACCCCCTTAAGCTTTAAAAAATGTCACTGTTCAGTGAAGTTATTTCAATTCTATTCTAGTATTTTTAATTGTTTGTATATTTAAGACATTTTATAGTACATATTCATTAAAATTCATTCAATAGCTTGAACAATTGAAAATAATACGATTAATATCTGCAAAATTTTATGACAACTAATGCTCGTTTTCTCCTCGTCAGAACAAACGACAGAGCACAGGAGAATAAACCGACGTAAGTCAGACAGGAATTCCCGTGTACATAGTAGAATAAACAGTCATATTGATTTTCACGTTAACGCGCGGCGATGTATTCGGAGGAAATCGACACAGGCACGGGTACCGTAAAACTTTTTCGAAACCGAAAAACAAAATCTGTCACAGCACAAAAGCTCCCCTGACCAATTCTTTTTCCTTCGCTGTAATTTACGGGGAAGGTTGCACCCTTTGGAAATTTTTCATCGTAAAACGCAGAAACAAATCATCGGGTTAGAATGCAACGAGAGGACCCATTTTCAACAATGTTTTCGTAGTCGCGCATATACGAGGCATGCATATTCATCTGAAGAATTTCCGTAGCCAGCGACCCCGAGCCATTCTTTCGCGCGTCGCTCATTGCCGGCATTATTATCCTTTTATATTAAACGAACCGTGTCGTTTGAATAATAAATTATGAAACTACTATGACGTTTCTTTAATTCTGAATCGAAAACTCTCATTTCGGGAAATTGTGCGGTTGGCGACACTTTCTATTCCGCTCGTCGCGGTACAATTAGTTCCAAACATTTACTCTGGCGGCGGAAAACAATGAATAGTTTAAAATATCGTTTATTTTAATTATTTTCCTACCTGTCTCAATCAGGTCTTTATTTTGCGAAACATGTTGGCATCGTTGCTAGTAAAGAAAATGGTTGGAAAATAATTAAAAGATAAAATAATAATATGAAATAATATATAATATAATAAAAGTCGAATAAAACTGCATACAAACATTTTAAATTACATCCATTACCAACTTCATTTGAATATTGTTTCTATGCAGACATATTAAACGAAAAAATGACTAATTGTACAGCAAAAACTGTAAAAATATTATTATTCAAAGAAATGCAACATGGAAATGTATCTTAAACTACCTGACAATAATTACCTGAAAAATTTTTTGAGAAAGTTTCTAAATCTAATATCTCCATCTACAAATGGTCCACAGAACCAAATAGCTAGTTAAAAGAACAATAGAAATACGAGCAGAACTGTTTGTAAAATTGGAACAAATCCGTTTAATCCGATCTCTGCTCATCACTGATGAAATGCAAACTGTGGGGCTTTGTTCGCGTTAACGTTCAACAACTCGAATTGTCTACGACCCAGGTAGAATTGGCGAAGAAAGTTGGTGGTAACGAAGCTGCCGGCATGTGCGTCGACAAAATAAGTAGTTGCGGTCTACCGGAGGCAAAGGAGAACGATGCAGCCCCGTGGAACGGGTTGGCTGATAGCAATAAAGCGCTATCTGGCTTCCACTCCGAGTCACTTAACGTCTGCAAGGACATTTAGAGTCCTTAGGAGCGCAGACCATTCGCGCTATAAAACACTGCCTCACCTTCTCCACCGCAGCTACTTATTATAACGACATTATCCTCGCTTTCCCTCATTAGCTACCCCATCAACGACACTTCCTTCCACCCCCTTTCCCATTTCGAGCCGCCCGGCTGCCCATTCCAAACAACGAGGAACGCCACGGATAAGGTAAAGCTTTCCTGTTACTCTGCCCTTGCAACCACCCTTGCACAGTTCTTCTTCTTCTTCTTTCTCCGTGACCAAATTAAAGGGTTACAGATTGTAGTGCACTTGTTAATGTTGAGAAAATCGATGTTCAGAAAATGCTTTTTCCGGAAGTATATTATCATTAGAATATTTTAGAAAAACTTGATAAATTCGAAACAATTTATTTAATAAAAATTAAAATTGAACGATTGAGATTTACGATGCTAATCGCCTTTTCAATCCCCTTATACTTCATCGGTAATACGTAATCGGTAATGCCTAGATCAAATTGCGAAACAGTCAAAATATATGAAGTATCAAAATATACTATGAAAATATATATTCAAAATATACTTTGAAAAGTATCAAAATATACTATTGTATCATTTCCAAATAGTTATTGAGAAAAGAAATAGTTAATCATCTAGATCCCGTATCTGGAAATTAATGCAGAGAATTTTTAATTTGCATGAAAATCCACCGTATAATAATAATAAGAAAATTTAGCGGTCTATCTATCACTGCAGAAACGAATTTGTAAGTCTCCAAGAATATTTCCATGTTATTAATTTTCAAAAATTTGCGATCACCATTCGCGGACAAGTAAACCCGCAGGAGTAGGGTTGACGTTAATACAGGATTTTCCTAATAAATTTGCAAGGAAGCCTAAAAGGATACCTGTCACGCCAGAGTGACCCGTTAATCTCGGTTCGATGCGCGTAGCCGCTCGTAATCCGTTTATCGGAATGGCGATTTGTTACGCTATAACTCGAACAGCTGCAGAAGGAATGGCGAGACCGCTTGATTAGTCGTCGCACTTTCTTCATTTCCGCCCGTTTCTCTCTTCTCCGCCGTTTCCGTCCGAGGAGCGTTGCGTTAGGGGAGGGTAATGGTGTCCGGCGCCGTTTCACTCTTCGTTTTACCCTTCCCCGGTAGTTCGTTAGATTTCCCGTTGTTAAAAAGGGTACGAGAGATACACCGAACCCGATAAACTTTGTTACTTTGTTTTTTCGCGGCGATCGCCGCTAAAGCCGTTAACAAATATCTCATCGTTAGACCGGGATCTTCCTACCAGTCGTAAAATCTGAAATTACCAGTAAAACACGACATTTTACGGGAGGGCGGATAGCTTTATGTTATTCTTCATATATCGTTAATAAACCGAATATTTTGTTTATTATCGGTAGACTGCGGATTTTTTTGCGAACGAAAAAATTCTCTGCATTAATTGCAAGACACGGGAACTACGTAGACAAAAAAAATGGAATAATGGTGCGCGACGGTAGAATCGTCAAGCTTTGAAATGTGTCAAAGTTTATTGCTTTTTACGAAATTGCAATAGGTTCTCGAGAATCAGAATTATGTCCGAATACTTTTTGTATCCGCTGTACGTCAATTTGGAATCATGTTCGTGAAATTCGTGAAATGAAAAATATATAAGAAAACCCTTGCGCTTATAAATAGTCCTCTTTGTTCCAAGATATTAATGCTACTAATGAAACTCATAGTCAGAGCTAAGAACACTCAGACCAAGAAAATGTTCTCTTCTACCACCCAGAAAACATTCTGAAGAGTGAAAACACTTTAGAACTGTGTGGTTCTTAAAGAAAATGGGATGATTCGTTTGGTAGACTTCTATTTAAATTGAGTACAATTTGGGTACAACGGTGAATCTGTAGACTACAAGGATGAAATACGTTTTTGTGTACGATATGCAAGCGACTGGGTCTTTTTCCTTCAACGGGCGGTTTTAAAACAGGCGCATTTTCCTTTTAATACGCGGCGGAATAAAACATCGGTTGGTTAGAAAAACTTCCTTGAAATTTTTTTTTCTCCTCGACTTTTACACATAGACTCCCCTGAATATTCATCAGTAAAGTACGACGAGAAAGTTCAATCTGCAAGAAGTGGACGAGCGACTTCGTTAGGGTCTTCCCTTTTCCAGTTCAAAGTTTCGGGCTTGACTGGAGCTTTGGATAAACTTTGATAAGGTAATATTGTTACCGGTACCTTGGAAAAACGAATAGCTTTCTACTCTGCCGAAGAATATGTCCGATGTCGCTTCAATGAAGATGGATCAGACATAAAATTAGGAAAATCGCGGGTGAGATGAAAACTTTCGATTGCTTTGCCGGACGGTTAAGATATTCTCGAGATAAAAATCGAAGTCCCGTACAGAACATGTGCAGAATCATTAAAACCATTTTACCATAATATTCGATAAAAATCATTCTTTCCTATCCTCTCCTTAAAAGACATTCAATCGTTTCAATATTTATCAGCAATGGCAGTCGTCCATTGATGTACCATTAAAAGGTCGTTTCGAAAACAGCGAATAACGCTGCCACTTTTTAATATTTTGTTCTGAAAAGAATGGTGTGTAAAGTTTAGAGTTGCGTTAGTATCACTGCAAAATTCCGGTTTTTTCCACTTGTTAATTGTGCGAAAATAAATTCCCGAAAACATAGCACATTGTTAGAACATATTTCTGATAGTCTAGGTACCCTCTTAATTAGCAAGAGGATCATAGTTCTTATCGAACCGCTCGACCAGAAAGCTACAATGAACTCGCAGGATAGCTCGGCCTGTCTCAGTCTCAGACTCACTGAGACTTTTCTATCGCCAACTGGCCTTTTCTCCTTTAAATCCTACGGCGCGATGGAATTTCATCGATATTCGCTAATAAATTTTAAAGGGTGCCCTCGAGCACGCCGGATCGCGCCCTAGCTGTAAATATTCAAAGTTTTCGTTCGAATCGGTTTTCCCACCCTTTCGGTTCCTGTTTCCCTTTTTCCCATAGTGATTTTCTTTCTCTTCCGCTGGGCCAATCACATTATGAGCAACGCGTGCGCGCACGGGAAGAATAACCGAGAGAGGGAGGGCACACACACTCCCGAAACTTTTTCACGAGATGAATTCCTCGAAGCAGAAAGAGAGCCGGTAAGAAAAGAGAGGAAAAAAGGGCGTCCCGATATCGAAGCAGGCTCGAGAGCGTTTCGAAAGGAAATCGTTTCTCGAAATTCACCGAGGCCAGGTAGACTTCGATGCGCCACCTTCGGGAACCAGTTACGAATGATTTACATCCGGAGTAAATCATCCGATGTTAGGCGCGCTTCAAACTTTGCCCCGCTGAAATATAAAACCGCGAACAGAGCGGAGTAAAGTTATCATACGGGTTTATGGCGGGAAACGGTTTTCAGGAAACAATTTTTCCACATCGATCCGCGGCGACGGTATTATTTTTCATAGTCGGGGCCGGCCAACGGTGTAATCGACCGGTCTTTTCTGAAAAAGCCGCTGCCGGTTCGATACCAGCTTTTATCGTACCATGGGAAACAGCAGTCTTCGCTTTACCACATTTTTAGTTTATTTAATTCGATCTTGTCTTATATTTAGAAACACACCCTTCGAACCGCCCGTCGAGAAGGCAGAAACAAGTATGTCTGTCATCATTCTCTCATTCCTTTCTTGAATACAAAAGTGTGTTGGAAATAGTGAGGATGTCACGCGGAAAAAAAATTATTATACAATGGATAAGGAGACGAAAATATGAACTGGCTGGACAGAGATAAAAAGAAAACAGAAACAAAGGGTAAGCAAAGCACTCGATAAAAACAAAAAATAGGTAAAAGAAACAATTGAATGTTTGCTAATAAAAGAGCCATTAAGTATAAGCATTCTAGAAATTCGTTATTTCATGATATTGTTGGTTTACTATGTCAATTCGGTTACACGTCTTAATCTTAATGGTATGAAAGTTCGAGCAAAGAATCATTTTAGCCGTACAAGCGATCCAGGTCTAACGAGGAACGTGTATATATTTTGCCAGCGGGTTGGCTCAAATAAATTGTGATGTTAACAACCGTGACTAGGAAGTTTTGTATTTCGCAGTATCAACGTTTATTCGAAAGATTTCGAAGATGAGAAAAGACACGTGTGTTGGCACGAGTACAGCCCAGCGGCGGAAGGTGGAGGGGAAATTAAATTAAATTTAAATTAAGCTCAATTAAGTAAGCCGCTTCCCCCATGGGAACACGGCTTCTGTGCCCGGTTACTGCCCCTGAAATTCTCTCCTGGACGAAGGGGCTGGCTGAAAGGGTAGTGATCCTTGTCTAGTGCCGGATACGGAACTAATCTCTTTTAAATTAGTATTAAATTCTAAACGGGTTCAAGTCCGTGCTCGGTGGTTATTAAATTCCGGCATGCTATCACCAAGCACGCTTCCTATTCAAATCGCGTCGCGACGCTTCCTATGTTTTATGCCAATCATAAATATGGCGGTCCTCTATATTGCCCTCGCATTGCACTCCCGAAGATTGTCCAGTTTTCACCGGGATTGTCCGTTTTAATTATTTTCTGACGATGCCGCACAAATTCGTGGCAAAACAGAATCAGTTGCTGCGACACAAACAAGTACTTGTATGAATTGCGCCGTTGACTTGAACCGTACGTTATGGGAAATTCGATTGTTTAGAATTTAGAATATTGGATATAAGAACTTAGCTGTTTATACAAAAATAAAACCTCTATAAATAATGCTGAATAAATAATGGTGAAACAATCCGTTTAAGCATAAGATACTTAACCCTGCGTTGCTCATGTCAGAAATATTAAAGATGGTGTTTATGTGAATATCAATTTTTGTGAGACATATTCTATGTATAGACTAAGTAAATAATTCTTAAGCAATAAAAGTAATCAGACTGAGAAGAAGTCAAATTTGAAGATAGTTAAAATTGAATATTTTTATTTACAGAGATATATTTTAACCTTGATCAAAAGTGTTAAATTGAAAAAATGTAGATCATGTCTACTGCAAGTGAAGATAATAAATAGTCGCATTAGCTTACGCTGCTCTAAAAGAAGAATGCACATATTACAGTTGAGATCAGACGGACCAATTTCTATATTCACAAGTGTTCGAACAATACGCAACAACTTTTAGAAAATTAGGCACGTACTATTTGAAGAAGTATATTTGGTTTCACAGGAAGATGAAGTGTCGCTGCAATCTATTGATTTTCTCGCTTCTAAAAGAAGTCCACGTCACGCTAGGTAGACATCAATGTAGGTTATATCATGTAACAAGATCGAACTTTCTCCATTTTTAATTTCTGCTGGGGCTTGAAAAAAGCGAGTGTAAAGGTGGTGAAAGAAGAGAGGAGTGTTTCGACCTGAGCTGCTAATGGACTCATCAGTAAGGTGACCTGCAAGACCCTGTCTTAAACATAAATGTTCGATGATCGATTATGGACGGTGTCTATAGAACCAAAGGACTAAACAGCTACCGGTGTCGACTTTGAAGTCCTGTAGTAACGTGTACACAAAAGATGTTGCTTCCCCTTTATTCAATTTATGTTACACTTATACCGACAACTTTATACAATACGTATAACAACTTTTAAATAGTAAATTAATACGTTCTGGCTGGAATTATTTGCATATTTATATGTCAATTTAAAATTAGATAAGATATGATTAAATGTATAAATTAGTTACATTAGCAACAAGGGACAATAAAAATAGGCACCACTAGGTAATAGAAACTATTTTTGTTTTCCTGAATTATAGCATAACCATATTTCAAAAATGCTTTTAAAATATTATGCTTAGTACTTAATGCTTGAATTGTTTCGTACGTGTATAAATAAATCTTTATTATAAAGGTAACAAATAACAATTGTTGCCTGCGGAACTAACTTTGGGTAACTATTTCACGGAGCTAGTAGACTCTCGCGGTACAAGAAATAACGAAGAATTACCGAGTAAAAATATGAGTTTCGAACGAATCTTCGAACGAATCTTCGAAGGGCTTTAATTTATGGCTTTCAGCTTTAACTTTATGCAGCTGTTGCCTTGCGACGATTGACAATATGAAAAGAAAAACTCGGTGAGATCGAACAGTGCTTTTAAAATATAATGCTTCTTAAAATATATTTTAAATCTGAACTATTCGCACAGTTCCAATCAAATAAGAGGTAAAATTTATATTTATCATTCTACTTTTAAATAAAAACCTAAACGATTTTTTCTAATCAAATCTATTTCGAAACCACGACATGAAACGCGTGTTCGTATAACTTTCACTAACTTCATAGATCGTTGTGTTCGCCTCGGAACAGGCGCATGATTTTCGTCGTTTTAATTCCAACCCATCAGGTTCCAAGAAGAGATCGCCGGAATTAATAATATTTAAAAGTTCGCAAATGGTGCACTACTCCGAGGCGCGCAATAATGCATGCGCCTTCCGTTGCCGCAAGCAATACTCACGACTGTGAAAGAAAAAGGAGGAAGGCGGATCTTTCCCTGCTAAATGTATGACCGTGCTCCCGCTTCAGGTTCGCTACGGCGAATTCATTTTTTAAACTTCGTGCGGTTTGCTCGTATTCAGAACAGCGACACTCTTGTCGTATTTCAGGCTTCGCGATTTGCAAATTTTCGAAAAGAGAACATCGGAGAAATAACCCTCTGATACGCAACAACAGCTCCAATTTTCCTGTTAACCTTTCTTCATCGCGTAATAGAATATAATTGAACAGGTATGTGTACTTGGAAATTAAATTTGACTTTATATTAGAAATTGGAAATTTATTTTATTTGTATAATTAGGATTCCTTCTATGAAATTCTGCACTACAAAGTTGACTCGGTACTATTTTTCCCTAATCTTTGAACGTACCTCCGGTACTTGAAGAACTGCACTACTTCGGCAACGTTTCGCAGAAATATTTTGGCCGATAATGGAGTGCCTGTTCTTTTTTTTTTCTGTCCGCCCGGAAACGCCTGTTTCGCTGTACTCGAATGATGACAGAGATTCGCTCGGTCCTGGTTTTCCGCGGAAATAAACACGAAGCAACACGAATGGACTTTCTCGTTTTCACGCAACGAGAATCTCTTGATTGTTAACGTGTTCTCTCGCTCGGGGAAAAAAAGCATCGTAGGGTCGGTGACTCGACTTGTTGTCGACCTAGGGGTCGTACGTCGCCAGGCTCGCACCGCCATAGTATTTTCGGAATCACAATAATCAAAAGGATGCCCTATTGAACGTAAAGCGCGGAAAGAACGGGGAATACCAAGGCTCGCGTTCCAAATTTAAAAATTCAAAAGAGCCCGGAGTTTGTGAAGCTTGCCCTCGTAAACCGCGACATATTTCACAAGAATATAAATTCTGCCGCAGCGAACCCGGGGAATGGTGGAATTGCGCTGTGCGCCCTGTGAAGTTGCGCCCGTTTCTTATTGGTCGAAAATTTGAATTTTCCGCTGGTGTCCATTATGGCTCCGTTGCCCGTGCCCGAGACTACTTTCCAGCCGCCCCTTCTCCTCCACGACCAATGTCGCAAATTTTTTAAGAGAATAGTTACCGTTTCCCCGCTACCAGCCCCTATTTTATGCCGCACAAAGAAGCCTGGTTGAACAGGCTGAACGACGAATGTAAACGTCCAGGTTTGCGTCTTTGACACGACACTGCGATACGGAAATTCGCACAATTTTTTATCCTGCTGCGTATTTCTAGCGATCGTACTTGCACACACTTAAGGGGTTGCATTTGCAAAAACATAAATGATCAGTTCAGGAAGAAACAAGATCGTATATTTACTTCTAACGATTTGCATACGAAAGAACAACGTCTGCAGTAGATTTAGTAATTTTTTATAAAGAAAACTATTTTTATTTGTTTCTTTCAAATGTTTATAAGAAAAGTGTAGCCGGTGTCCCTACGTGCTAAGTGATAGTCAAACGATCTAAAAAAGAAATCCAAAAATATTTATTTAGTATACGAGCGGGACTAGTGATTGATCGTTCAGTTACGTGAAATAATGATTGCGAGCAAAATGGGGTCGCTTTACAGTTAAACGCTGGATTTTTAGAAAAAGAACGCTTGTTTTTAGTTCACCAAATGAAAAGTATAACGTAAAATGAAACTATTACACAGTTTCTCGAGCAAAATATACTATAATTAAAAATCGAAAGAAAAATTCTGACCACATTACGATTTCAAAAGGATGAAAAAGTGCCTCGACCAAAAGCCTATTTTTTCAGGGACACGTTCTGACGTTTTCGCGTTTGAAATCGTTCCAATAATTATGAGCGTCATCTCAAAGATTCCGGTTTTAGCGCGGCGGAATTTGAATGCATATCCGTTTTTGCAGGCAGCCATGCACAAAACGGCGATCTTCCACATAGTGGTTGCGCCCCAGTCTCTTTGGTACGCGTGTCCGAAAGGGTGGTATTAGAGCCGCCGTTTTCCTGGCCAACCGAAATTAGCATAGGGGATTAGTGCGTCCGTGGCTTAAAGTAGACACGCATGGTTGCATGCCGATAAGACTTTATTAACGTCAGGTTTATTTATCCTGTAATTTCGTCCGAGCCGTGACCCTCCGCTCCACCATGACTTTCTCGGCTCGGCTTTTGGGATAGGCTGCCACGCAACCACTGAGTGTGAGAATTTTCGGTGCTCCGGCAAAATAAACCTTCATTAAAGAACCAGAGTTTTTTAAATTGAATTTTTTAATTGAATCCCCCTCCCTTAATTTTTTCCGAAAATGGAGTTTCTGCTTGACCACCTCCTACCCCATCTTCTTGATTATTCGAGGAATGTTATTCCAGTATTGTAATCGTTGCAATAAAAAGTAAGAAACTTGATCAAAATAATTGAAATAAATGCTCAATTTTGGTAAGCTAGAAAATTATTATTTTGTTAATGCTGATGCGAAAATTAATTAATTCATGTGCTGGTATAATTTAATTTATTATACTTTCGAAAGTGTATTCTTCGTTAAACGAATTTTTTACTAAAGATATTTTATTAAAAATTATTCATCGTTATCAGCATCTTATTAATTTTGTGAGTTTGTATTTTTTCTGATCAATAGTTAGCAAAGATCGGACAAATTTTAAACATTTAACAACATAAAATAAAAACTGCTATTGCGATCAGAATATTGTGAATTACAAACGAGTATTGATTGGTAAATTATTAAAATCACTTTAACGTGATTAAAGTATGTGGAAACCAATATATGATTGAATATTTAGAAG
Organism: Halictus ligatus; assembly: GCA_028454255.1. Taxonomy (NCBI): domain Eukaryota; kingdom Metazoa; phylum Arthropoda; class Insecta; order Hymenoptera; family Halictidae; genus Halictus; species Halictus ligatus. The sequence continues at coordinate 8,507,548 of CM052140.1, forward strand.
GTGATTCTGTATGCAACAATAAATTCAAAGCATAATTCAATAATATTTATTACAAACATGTCGGTTTGTAAGTCTAGTACATGTATAAAATATTTGTAACGAATAAATTGGAAATCTATAATAATATCTGTAATAAACAACTTCTTATTGATTAACCTTAGAAAGCTTCGCTTCTACTACACTCACACTTTGCCTACTGTAATACTCATAAAGTGGGATTACTGCCACGTTGCATGAACATTCGTAATAATATACAATAAACAAATAAATTAATCAATAGTAAAACAATAATAATTTTCAGAAAGTGAAAGCTCGTATCGAAAAATTTTATTCAACAATTTCAATTTCTCTTTTCCACCAAGAATATTTCTCATTACCAAACCAAAAAAATATTTGTCTCTGCACAATAATTTGATCAATTCAAAAGATAATATCTTAACTTTTTAATCTACTTTCTTATTCTACTGAAACAAAAAATTGATAAGTTTATTAGCGTTAATTTTTAAGAGTACGTGACGTGATAGTAATGTCCCCCACAAATGATTTCACAATTTTCAAGCTTTAATGAGATTATTTAGGCTCACGCGACAAGACAATGAAATGTTCTTATCTGCAAGCTCGTCAAATTTAATACTTAATGATAGGTTGGTGAATAATAGTGCTGTTCTTTTCACACGAAGGTAGGGAACCTTCATACAACGTTAATCTTTATACTCTAGTTCAAGAAACTAATATTTCCACACAATTTTCGAATTAATTAAAAAACTACATATTCCATGTACCGTGTCGCACATTACATATTTTATATCATTTCAGCTAACCATTTTTAAATATTTATTGACATTAAATAACATAGTTGATACACGTCTATTGTAATATTCTTTTATGTAATGCTAAATACGATTTAACCGAAGATTTACAAAAAATCAACTATGACAGTTATTTATAGAGAAACGTACAAACACAGCTTGAACTTAATAAAATGCGAAACTAGATTATAATTGTTCTTTAAAAAACATTCACCAGACACACTTTCCCCTTAAATAGTTTACTCAAGTGTAGAAGCGAGTCGCAAATAACTTTCATTCCTTTTTAATTTTCTCCTATCGAAGATAATTAACGATCCATTTATTTTAATTTATTATTGGTCTCGATATCTGTTATTTAGAAAAATGGGGGATGTACTCTTGCTGTTCGATTCCATTTCAATTGTTTTGAAAGTTATTCATGACTCACCCGAATAAATAATTTTCTAAAAAAGAATCTGAAACAAAAGAGTACATCGTTAATACAGAAAATTCTCAATTAACTACATCGAGTCGAAACCAGAGATCGAATCTGAATCGCATAACTTCTTTAAAAAAAAACAGATAAAGAAAATGTTTAACTTGTAAAATATAAAAATATAAATTCTCCTTTTACAGATACTGTAACAATATTAAATAATTGTTACAGTTCAAAGCTCGCTCTTGTTTCTTTTAGAGAGCATTCTCGAATAAACTCTAAATAATTCTAAAATAATTTGCTTTCAGGGAACTTTTATTGCACAGGTTGCAAAATAATCCGATGTTCCTACGTGCACTTTCGTGTCCATAAACAATTTTCCAGAAACACGTTGCACTGAAAGCATTAAATGAAGCATGCAAATTCGAACAGAACAACTTTTACAAACGAAAGATAATTGCGTCGTTAGGACTTCTGCTCGAATATTTCTAATTAATTCAACCATGCCAATTCGAGATACGCTTTTTTTCCAGCGGGTCTTGGCTTCTTGCAGACGCGCGTGAAAAGAAGTCGACTCCCAGATGCACGGTGCTAAAATGAAAATCCGTGGTTTCAGAATCGGAAGGGAATCTGTTGGATTTTCGGAAAATCCGGGTCGTGGCAGGTCTCGCATCGCCCCGCACCTTGTTGTCGATATTACACACGAAACAAAATGTGATGCGCTTCGATCCACGGGACGCGGGGGACGCCGGGAAAAAGAAAGGTGGAAAAGGAAAAAGAGGAGGTAAAAAAAAGAAAGGTGAGTATTCGGCTAAAAGCATTCCCCGCGAACAGAACGTAAGCTGACTTGGAAACACAAATTTTATCCTCGCATCATGGAATGGTTTCCTCGGGCCCACGATAGATATTGTTCTATGTATAGTGCATTTGATCCACGCACAATGCATCGGAAGACGCGTATCTGCTCGCATACACACGATCGTTCCATTCAGCAACGTCGTTCCTTTCTTCCTTTCTTTCTTCCTTTTTAATTTCTCTTTCTCTCTCCTCTCCACAGAATTATCGCTATGCGAACACGCGTGCTGGCTTTCGAGGGCGGAAGAGCTAATGAAGAGATGGCGACAAAAGCTGGAATCTACGATTTTTTTACGGCCTTTGTGCGGACCGTCGCTATTCTTACCGAAATGACCTGCCGACAAAAGGTGCTTATTTCAATAAAATTAATCATCGCGGAGTTCGCAGTGTTAATCGCACGAGAATTTAACCCTGGAACGACGTACTGAGGTTGCCAGCGACTCCGCAAAATATTTTCATTTTTTAATACAAAAGTGAAAATAAATATCAGACAACTGTTCAAACAACTGATACATTTCTTATATTTTAAAGGGTATCGTTTTAGGGTTAACTCTAGTGGATTAAGAAAGTATTAACGGGTTTTCTTTTGACAATGTGAGTCAAAATATTAAATACAGTAGCATATTAGTACAGTCTGTATTTTTTCGCATTTTGTCATAAACGAAAATAGTGTATTGGTTTAGAAATATTGGTAATTTACTGTTTATAAGTAGTGTACGAACAACGAAAATCTGGTAGCTAAATTGTTAAGTTATACAACTATATCTATAGAAAAATATGTTGAGAGAAAATATTAGTATTGTGTTTATCATCTGAATATTTAATAATGTTCCTCGATTATGATGGCTTACCACATGATTAAATTCGAATACTTCGAAACGTACACTTATATAGTGCTATAAACATTTTTCGTGTTTAGTACAGCATTTTTCAACGATAAATCGTCAATATTTCTAAACTAGCACACTCTTCTGATTTACGATAAGGTACCAAAAAATCCATATTGTACATCATAATTATAAAACGCTGAAAACAATAATAAAACTGTTAATAGCAAATTTCGAATAAAATGCTGTAAAAAAAATTGTAACATTATTCCCGTAGAATTTGAATCGGTTTTACAAGACTGGACGATATTTTTCCTCTCTTACATAAAACTTAACTCGATGGAACGATATTTGAGACAGTTCCGTTTTATTTCGATCGATTCGTACAAATAAAATCTTACACAAATAGTGGATACACGTCTGTGTGCGGATTGTAAATAACCTGCAGTACACTGAAAAAACGTTTACCGATTTTACTGAAAATTTTCTTACAAAAAAGATGTTTGATCAATGTGACAATTACGTTGCAATTTTTACTGCCACCTTAATTCCATTAAAAATAACAGTACAGGAATATATTAAATGGATTAAAAATTTGAATAACCAGTTATTCTATAAAATATGAGATTTCTCCACAAGTAATTTGTTAGTGATTAATATAAGAAGACAAATCGAATATAAATGATCGAGTTATTAATAACAGCTTACCTCGGAACTCACTGATCGATACATTATCAGTTACTCCGTCTTTTTCCTGAGATACGATTTTTTATAATAGTCGCAGAACATGTAAAACATGGTGAGAATTTGAGACATGTAGATGTACGCCACTGGTTTTCGATTTGGCTCGCAAGAAGGGAACAAAGTTTGGCATGTGTGGCCTATCATGATAACGAATTGGATCTGCAACCACAAAAGGATTCATTTTCAATAAATGTTGTATTGCTCGTGTTTCAGCCATCTAGAATTTCTACAAACATCCGAGGCTTGCGGTTCACCGAGTTGCGACTGCCGAAGATCTCCCCTTTTGACATCGAATAGTTTTTGACTTTTGTTTCGTCCAAAATTCCCGTGTCAAGCAGAATTTAATCCCCCTCGTACAATAATTCACGTGCATAACGCACAATTACCACAACAAGAAAACAACACTAACAATTTGATGCATCTTGTTCAATTAACGTTAAAGATTATTGAATATATTTACTACAAGCAATAGAAAGCTTTTACTCAATTTTTAGTGAAAAAGTTTCAACGCTTGAAACATGATTCTTTATTTTGCAGTTGATCCGCTCATTCTTCTCATAAATGCATTTTCCTTTCGTCGTGTCGCGACAAAACGGTAGACCTATGCAAAGATACTAAAAATTGTTCGTTCAAACGTTCTTTTTTTTCTCGTTTCGTCGCAGATGTCTGCACTCAACGCAGCGAAGCAGCTCGGAATGCGGGGCACGGTTGAATGTTTGATTATCGAATCACTGTACAAAAGACGCAATATGTTTCCGAGGGAGACGAGATCGCACGACGAGCGGGAGCACTTGTCCCGGAATGCGAGATATTAGGTCATATTCGCGAATCGTCTCTCCTGACTCGATAACCGGGTTTTGACGAAGGTTTGAAGAGCTCGGTAAGTGCCCGTATGGAAAATTATACGTGTGGTCCCCGATTCGATTTCGGCGTCGAGCCCTCGCCTCGGAGGAACAGCACCGTGATGAAATGTCGGAGCCCGGAGGGCGGGGAGCGCGGCGAACGGATCCGGACGAACGACAACGGTTTTTAATTAAATAATCCGTCGGCCGAGAACTTTTATTCCTGGCGAGATATCGACGGAACGATTTATCGGGTTACGTGGACGTTTAATTTCTAGCAAAGCGTTTACATCGTGCAAAGTGGGACGACCGGAAGAGGACCGCGACACAGTGAAGTGTCACTCTCGCATGCAACGAGGAGAACTTAATAAGCCTGTCGTCCTGTGGACGATGTTGCTCTCGTTTCCACTTGTTTCCCGCGAGCAGCAATTTTTGTCTCCGCTGTCCAATTTGTGGACGTCACTGAACATTATCGCATGATTCGGCTTTTTGTCTTTCTTACAAGTGGACTGCGGATTATAGAAATATAAATACCGCGAAAAAATGAAAGAATTACTTATTGTATTAAAATCACTACGAAAAGTTTAGACAAATTGCAAAATTACGAATTCAAACAAACATCATATCTGTTTTTAGAGAGTTATACTCTCTGTAAGAGTAACGTAAAAGACTGTGATTTATGTTGGTTTCACTCGGAACATTTTCGATACTTTTAAAAGCATTAGATGATTCATTGACCGAATTATACCGAGCAACGTGAAATAGTAGTTTCGAACCGAGGCGAAAGGGTTGTTTCGAAAATCTGATTTATTCCCGTTGTTTGGATATCTCTCCAAAATAAAATATTATTTTTGCGTCCCTTCTGACATTTATATTTTACGGCTACATGTGTTCCATCTACAACTCTTTGTAAGCCAATAGAAACATAAAGAACAATTTTATTGCAGCTATAACCATCGGGTATGTGGAACTTATTGAATATTTGTCTCTTGTTCGAATCGATATATTTTTCGGAAAAATTAAGTTATACATTTTTGAACGTGCAGGTTCTATATAAACGACGCGAAAAACTCGTGGAACCAGCGCGGAGTACTACCACTGACAGAAAATATTCTACTGACAAAAATATTGTACGAATTATTTGGGCCTGTATAGAATATGAAAAATAGTACTGTATGCATATTAGAAAAATATGAAAGTTCATGACATATTGGAAAAATATTACCAAAATGGTGAATCATTTTGTTTTACTACCAAATATGAAATAAGAAACTGTCTACCGGTGAAAATTATAAAGAAAAACAGTATACCAATAAAAATATGCGTTCTCCGAGTAGCTATCGATAACTCGTGACAAAAATTGTTAGTGACGACGGCATGATTAGTCAACAGGATGCGGCCACAACTTCGTTTCAGTGAGAAGTCATTCGGGACCCTGTTGTTTCACATCGTGACACGTTATTGGTCGAGAATAATATCCTTTAACCATGTTTTCCGGGTCCAAATGTCAATAACAATACCACTTTCGGGGGAAAAAAAAATTCGACCACGACGATGGAATGTAATTTTACGATTACACGATAGCGGGAGCTTGTGCACGGTGAAATGAGCGAATAACGCTCCCAGCACGGCAATTCAGTCAGCGCAACGAACAGCTCACGACAATATATGTATGTATATGCATTCCGGGAGATGCACCGAGCGATGCACCGCGCGGCGCCGCTGCAGATAGTCAAGTCAGATACAAAATGGAAACGTACCATTTGTAATCCTGTAATGTATTGTTTCCAAGGTGCGATCCTCTTTTGCATCTCCGGGCCCAAGCAGGCAAGAAGATAGTACGTGTACATTATCACGTGCACTATGCAGTTCGGCATAATCGGGAACGTCCACATACCGCCTGCAACACAAGTTCAACACCCCGATCGCAGAGAATTGTGGAAACTCACGGATCAAGAAAAATTATGTTAACCCCTTGAACTCTAAGCTATCTTAACGCATTATCAAACTGCGGCTCAATATGTAAAATAAAAATCGTCTGTAACAATTACAAGAAAGGGGAGTTACATAAAATTTTATTTCTTCTATTAATAATTTTAATAGGTTGGAGATAATCCAACGGTGATATCAAACTCATCTGATGTTCATTCTATTTTGTGTCTCAACTACTCATTTTTGTCATAAATGTGTAAAAGATGCTTTCATATAGAAAATAGTTGAATGAATTTATTGATCAAATGATTGACAAAATATAAATAAATTCAATCTTGTTATGAGGCAATATATACCAATCTGACTAGGTCAAACACAGGAAAATAAGAAAATTAAAAAAATTGTAAGATGTTAAAGGATGTTATTTATCTGTTATTAGTCCCGTGTTATTAAAATTAGTAGGAGAAGAAACACGTTTCTATTAAACTCCAATTTCTCGCAAGTAATATAGTAATTATTTTGCATGAAAATCCACAATTACTTTTAGTAATCGCTAGAGGTAATGTTAAATAAACAAATATATTGTTTACGATTATTGAGAGCTTCATTGTCAGCTTTTCACTTGTGTACTTTTTTAACCATTTAACCTAGAATGCGTTGATGAAATAATCTTTTTCAAATTGGATGTAAAGGATGACACCAACTTAAAATAAAAAATCAAAGTAATCAACGGTACGCGAATATACCTGGTACAAATTTGCACGTTATCCAGGAGAGAAGAACGGTGGAAGTGTGATGATAAACGTGGAGGAAGGTCGCCTGATTGAACTTCTTTCTGAGAATGAAGATTATTGTATCGCCCAGCTCGAACAGCTTCAATATTAAAAGCCTCCATATCCATCGTGCCATCTAGTAGAAACGATAAGTATCTCATTTGTGCGATTCCCGTACCGTAAATTAGACACTTGTTTGTCGATAGTGAAACTACTTACACGATAAGACTCAGGATCGTGCGAAACAACGTGAATTTCGCATCCTAAAGAAAATTTCGTAGTGAAGCCAGACGTGAGAAGCTGAAAATTTTATATTCAATGGTTTAGTAGAATAAATGGCAAAAAGAATATAATAACGACTTGTCGTCAGACAGTACCGCGTTATTTTGTCACAGAATCGAAATTAGTTTTATCGCAAGAACGTATTTCGTTAATATTAAACGTTTTTCACTTAAGAAAAATCACGATTCACAGGTTGAACCGAAAACTTCATTAACCTTTCATTTAAATACAATCAAATCAAAGGTTTTTATACATTTTATTTCCGAACAAATCAATACTTTTCAATAGCCCTTCATTCATTGCAATTTCCTGGATATTTCGCATTTATGCTAGTTTCGTGGAATATTTAAACAACTATATAAAATTTTGAATCGGACAAAAAGTACTTTAAGTATTTTAATAATTGAATTCACAGGAAGTTCTTCCCATTCTTACCCCATAAAATACAGCAGCGCTTGCGGTCGCCATAAAAATGTTATAAAATATCATGAGCGTATTCAAGTTGAACGGCTTTCGGTTCTTCATATAAAGTGGACCGAGACGAAGAACAAACACGAGGTAAAGAGATATAATTCCTAACAATGGAATTGGACTACCCATTAAAAACCAGTCCGCTACCCGAGGATCTGGAAAAGAAATCAATACCTTGTAACACTAGACTAATCACTCATCTATTTATGAAAACATTCAGAAAATACGCAAAATGCGTGAAATTTAATTTATTGCAACATCAGAGTATAGAAAAAAGGAAACAAAAGGACAACATCTATTAATTTACAGTTATTGGTTTATCATTTTCCTTTCGGTGTAATTCATTCTTTCACATTTGTAAATTTGGATTAACTTTGAGTTTGTAAAAATGTTAAAGATGCATGTACCAAAAAACCAATTAAATGAAAAGCAAAATAAGATTTTGATACGTTAAATGAATGAATTACAATTAGCAACTGTGTGTACAACTAACCAAGAAATGCAAATATGATAAACTGTAGTACAAGTGAAAAAGGTTAATATTAAGGTAATTTACCTGCCGCATCCTCCATAACGTATCGATACGTTTCCAAGAGTCCAACGTTCTTCAAAAAGTAAAGAAATTATTCACTGAATTATTCCAATCAAACCATGTGAATAACATTTATATAAACTTAAAGAAAATATTGAACAATGCACAAACTATCAGTGTTGCTTATTCGAACAGTTAACAGATCGCAGATGATGAAAAAACATTTTCAAAAACTGAATTTACGTTCGAGGTAATCTAGAAGTAAAGCAACTCATAAAAATATGAAAATAAACTTTTTCTTAAGAAGCGCAAAATATTCTTTACCAAGGCCTTGTCGATGGCATTAGGAAGTACAGCATGAAAGTGTACGATAATTAAACTATATCAACTATATCTATTGTTTTTTTCAACAATATCATAAAATAAAAATAATTTAGATAACGTATTATTCTCAATATGGAGTCCAATGAATTCCGAAATGTTACTGTAATCGTTGAGACGCAAGTCAAACTATGAACTTTGAAGAACCCACTGCAGTCGACCGGAGGAACAAACAGATTTTTCGCAGGATGTTTCCACAATCCTTAATATCCATCGTTTCATTTCGCTAGAAAGTTTCACGGAATCAAAGTTTGTTTTCGAGCTTTTGTCGGAACATCCGTGTTCAACTTAATAATTTTCCAGATTGCACGAACAACGGCGAAGACTAACATTGATGTCTTACCAACATTTGGAATATCGATGAATTGTTCGTATCAAAATTAAACCAAAAAATCTAACACTGATAACTCGATGAACAAAGAACGTGGAGTTACCAAAAACATCGTATTTCCTGTCGAAATTAACTGTTCAACCGACAAAGGATTAAAGCGCTCCTAAACAGTAGTATACAAGCCTTCGATCGATATTCTTACCACGGAATACAACTTTTATCCTCATTGCAGTAGAAACGATCGATTTGTTGTAATATATTCATCGCTTTCAATTAAAATTACATTTATATCGATAGGTATGCGGTAGCAGATAACGTCAGCGAATAGTACTGACAATAAAATATTCGGAATTGCTTAAGGATAATCCACCGTAGGGTTGTGAAAATATTGAATTCTAAATGTTTCGTGCTCGAATGGCGTGCAAATGGAAAAGCAGAAAAAAGTGAACAAATTCGAAGTTGTGCTAACGAATGTAGGATCGAGTATTATTTTTGAAATACTATCTACCCACCTGAAAGCCAAAGTATCCTGGGGGCGATCGAAGAAATCAGAACAAAAAAAAACTTACCTGAGGTACGTGAATTGGAAGACCTTGCTCATCCTGGCCGTCGAATTTACAGATATCGACTGACATTCGGGTTACTGAACGGTACGAATGGTAGCTACTATCGACGTTAACACCGTCTTTCACGGTAGCAACCCACTGTCTAAGTTCATCTGCAGGGCAAGCACCCCTAGCAGTGACTCGGGGACAGGAACGTAGCACACAAGCATAGTTCCCTGTAAAGGGTTTCTCGCACACCCCATCTTAATACGATAAAGAAAACATGTTCAAGACCTGTACTGGAAAGAATATTTGTATATTTATCAGAGAACGCGACTGATCGTAATCGGCATGTTCGAAAAGTGCTTCGAACAAAATTTCACAAATTTATTGATCCATACCTTTTCTCAGCCCTTGAGCTAATATTATATATATATATATATATATATATATATATATATATATATATATATATATATATATATGAGTTTGCTTTAAGAACAGCAAAACGCGACAATGCAGTGAAAAATATGTCAAAAGTGTGTCTCGAGAAACAAACCACACGCAGAGTGTATAAGACAACATATTTGAAAATTGTATAGGGAAGAATATTTATACATTTATCACGGAAGATGACTGATATTAATTGTCAATTAACTATAATGGAAATTGCTCCGAATAAAACTTCACAAATTTATTGATCGATACCTTTTACTACCTTTTCTCAATCCTTAAGTTAATTCTATAAACGACTTCATTTTAGAAACATCTAAACATGACAATACAGTTAAAAATGTTCGAACAACATGTATAATGTGCAAAATACCGTTAATTTATGTTTTCATATTTATATTGAGTTTGCAAATGCTTTTAAACCTTAAACATGAAATATGTACAATGGAATTTGACAACTTTCTATGATATTGGTAAAAATAATGAGAAAAATGTTAAGAGTACCATTGACAATACAATTGAACACATTTGTGACATTATTATGTTAATTATTGGTCGATTCTTTTTATTATTTTATCTCAATCTTAAAATTAATTTCACAGATATCTCCACTTTTTGATAAAAATATTTTGAAAAATATGAAAACAAACATGATAACTGAAATAACATGAAAAGCTGTGTATAATTTTACAGATGTTTTTATATGTCAGGGATGATAAAAACAAGTAATTCGATTGTGCTATTTTCTATTAATTTGTAAATAAAGGGTTTATATGATAGTAGTACCATTGGCAAAAGCAGACTTGTGACCGTGTTATGTTAATGCAGGATCATTTGTGTCTGCAGTTTATAGGTCATTGTAAAACATGGTCTCATCGTCGGCTATGTTTTTATAGTTAATTATACGTTCGCATGTTTCGAATTGTTCGTCGGATTTGGTGATATCGGCAATTAAATATTAACTGTTTCATTAACACCACCCGACCGGTAACTAAAATGCAAATTCCAGTGATAAAAATACCTTTTAAACTAAAATCCGTTGGACCTTATGACGGGGCATTAACGTGTTAATGAAGTTATAGAACCATTTAATTTTCTATGATTAAGCATTGATGCATTGAACTACAAATACATGTACACAGTGTTTCTGTTCACGTGTACGGTGAAGCGTACGTGCATACGAAGGTTGTAACGAATAAAATAAATGATGTTAGTAACTCTATAAATTATTTTTTAGAATAAACAATAACGTGTGTATAGATGATCATTTCTGAATATGTGTACTATAGATCGTACCAGTGATTTATTAATGCGTAAGATCACTATTGCGCCCCTCGTACTCATCGTAGATAGCTCATTCGCAATACAGGTCACTAAACCTATTGTTGAAACTACGATAGACCTATTTTACTCCTTTTAATATAAAACTATTTCACTTTTCAATAAAGTTTGATTAAACATTTATTATGAAAGAATACGTCACTTAATACTACAATAAAAATTGGACTGTAACTGACAAATTATAGGAATAAAACAACACGCTTTTTTAAGCAATAGAATACATTAATTTAAGTTTTCATAGATGTCGCTAAACTTCAGCAGCAGATATAATGTTAAATAAATAAGCGCTAATTAAATCTAAAATATTTATATTTTAAAAAAATATTTATTTCTTAATTGAAATTGTATTAGATATTATAGTAAATCATATTTATGAATGCATCAAAAGAGGAAACTATTTACGCGTACATCAGTACAGCAAAACGTTTTGATTGACCAATAAAGTTTTAAAAAGCCGCAAGAATGTAGCAAGTGTTAGAAAGTCGCTGAACGTGTCGAAGTAATCTCATTTCCTGCAATAATCCCGTAAACGCATGAACATAAAACACTACAATTGACAATTAAAAGTAAAAGTATAAAATTGTGATTCTAACTCAATCCTGCTTTGAATATATATGCAAAATATTTTTTAAAAAATAAAATATGTATTTATCCCATAATAGTACGTGTAACATATGAATAGCTGCGGGTTTTGTGCATTTTTGGCAAAAATGGTTGGATTGAGTGCACAATAGTGAAAATATTCAAGAAATTTAAAAATGGCTATGTAGTTCCTGTAACAGGAAAATAATACGGACAATTTTTATTCTACATAAAAAATTCTAAAACCTACATACGAAAGTCTAAAAATTCAGAAATCTACATAGTAATTGCACATGCTTTTCGGAAAATTAATTAGTGTCCAAAGCAACGCGTGGACCACAACGTGATCGCACAGTGGATCAGGATTAAATTTTTGTCTCGGGGCGATTTATTTATAGATACGATGGAAAGGCTCAATTTCACGATAGATTGGGATACGGTGACGGTTGCAAATCATTATGTTCTACATAGGACGAACGCAGTTCTATAGATATACATAGGGCTTCTCTATATGCTGTCACTTGTACCAGGATTAGTCGTCGGGTACGTCGCGACGCCGCGGGCTCTGCGACGAACGTAGTCACGAATTGACTTCGTAGATACCTTGGCATCAGAAATTTAGTGCCGGTTCCCCACTTAATCAGATCAACTGCCTGCTAGGTTTCGCCTAGTTAACCCAGAGGAATTGATTTTCGTGGTTGGAATTCGTTATTTCTTTCGCCGAGAATTGATTAAAGCCACTGTTAGTGCCAAACGTAAAACTTCATTTCATGGAATTCATCTTTAATATGATTGTCATTTATTAGCATGGAAATTGTTTGTATCGTTCATTACCTAACTGGTACAGATGCAGATGTGCAAAGAGAAAAATAGCGAAGATAAAAAGAAACGCGATTTCAACAAGACGATAAAGCTTTCTATTTATTTTTTGGAAATTAATTGTTGGGTGATTTTCTTACATTGAGATGCATATTCATGCATAAATCACATGTTCTCTCCAAGATTTTCTAACTCGTCGAAGACATAATGAATATCCTGTACGTCCACTCCCGAATTTTGAGTTACAAATCGAAAGAAGTTTGGTTTTCCACGAAGCGGTTGGTAGTTAATCATTAAGCTGCCTCTTTTGATCATCTTCTCCTTTAATCTCGGTGCAACCTAATTAACAATAATAATAATTTGAAGACCTAGTTCCTTAATAACTGAGATTTGTTAGTTATTCAAACACGATATGTTAGGATTATCAAACAGGAATTAATTTATCATGCATACTATTTCGTATACCGACTGCTACTAAATTGGAAATATCATTTATCGATTACTCCGAGATACCTACAGATGAAAATTAAAGAGAAGATAATTATCTGCAGACGTTAATACTGGTTTCTACCATATCGATAATCAAATTAACAGCATTATAACTTATTAAAAAAACATAAAAAATATTCAATCTTTAATCAATTAACTGCATATGGACGTCTTTACCGTTTTCTATTTATTTTAAAACAAAATGAACTCATTCGCAAAAATAATTCATCGAAATCTGCAGAGATAAGTAACCTATTGAAGGCATTGCATGATCTCTGGTTTGAAAATCATGTATTAGCGTTAGATAAATATTATTATAAATGCATATAGAAAATAGAAAAATTAATTAAATATATAGTTTACAAACGCTAATTATATTTGATGTAATAGTTAATAGTACATATTTCATTCGATATTAAGTAGAAAGAATTTACACGCAATTTAAAAATTCTGCGCACAAATCTATAGCGTTACGTATCTTTCAATATTGCAAGAAGTGAGACCATTATCTGATTTAAAAAATATTCTTCTTGCTTTTAATAGCCTTTTATAAACGTTATTATACTTACTTTGTTTATTCTTTCTTTATAATTGTACAATGTATGCTGATTTCTTAAAGATGGCGGTATGAACCAAAAGCAAACGTTTATAAAACACGAATCTGTTACTAATTCAAAGGCCTCCCTTGTTTCTACTTCTTCTTTAAAAAGCGCTGAGAGTGTCATCAAGTGGTCAACATGCTTTTCGAAACCTGAAGAACCCTAAAACAAAATTATAATAATAATAACTCTTAAATAACATGCAATAATTTACAAAAAAATGGAAAATATTTTTAAAAAGGCTATTTTCACATCGAAATATTGTCTCAAAATCATATCATAGACATTGTAATTCAAATACACCGCTTGTTGATAAAAATGAGTAAAACATATGACTGTGGCTTACTGAGTAGAAGTGTTCTATGAGGACGCAATATATAATTATACAATAATATTAGTGTACACAATACAAATATCATTGTTAAAAGTCATAGGAAATTAATAAAAGCTTTTTAAGTAAATGAAATTAAAAATAATATTTAAATTATAACTTAATAACATCATAACAGAGTGAAAGAGTACTGTATCTCTTTATAGAATTATTGAAATAGAATATTTCTCAACTTTATGAAACAATATAATTTTCTCTATTGGCAATCATTGTTACAACATACTTGATGTTTCTATTCAACTAATCATAATTAAATACAATATCATTTGTGTCAATTTTGGTGGTAACCTGCATATTGCTGAATGACAACATTATCATTGAAATACAGATATATTTTGGGAGAATTACTTAATTTTTTATTACACTGTTAATTTATATTATATTTTGTAATATTTATATTTTTTTTAGATTGTCATCTAGCTATTGTAATGTGCTTTTAATAAAGAATTACCCACATAAGAACTAATTGTATGCTTTGGTACTTGCAAGAATGGTGCTCTTATGAACATTTTCTTCATGCAAACAATATAGAACATTATTTGAAACACACCACTTGAAACGAAACTGTCTTCATAATTATTTTACATGAAGATATTTGACTGACTAGGCACTGTGAACTTTCCAAGCCTAAAAGTACAGCTATCGGCAAACCCCTTTAAGGATTTTAGAAGCTTCTTTTATGATCTTGAAAATCCACTGAATACGTAGAGTATGAACATTCTTCAGTCGTACCAGGGGAAGATAATGTATTCATAAGTATATTGGCAAACACTTGAAATATGGCATGCAGACCCTTAACTTGTACGGAATGCACCGCAGCTGCAGCTTAAGCCTCAAAGTACAAGGTGGACAATTAAAGGAAGATCGGGGGGAAAAAAGTGCTACCAAGGCTAGTTTTCTAGAAATTTGCATAAGTGGTTGACACTTAGAGATTAATAAGGGGGACAGAAGAACCTTTACGTCATGCGAGTAAGTCTTATCTTATGTTCTGAGCACATTGTGCGGAAGATGCTTAAGGAAGGGGCCTTCTTGCATGGAAAATATTTTCTGCTGTAAACAAGCCAAGAAATTCTTTGCAAGCAAAAGCATAGTACAACTAAATATATCATTGATAAACTTGATTACCTTAGCCTGCCACATGAACCAGAATTTCAGCACATCTGGCCTGCGTCCGCACTGCAAGTACTTGTCCCCAACATCTAAATCTGTGGGATAGAATTTGTCTTTTTGAAAAAGGTAAGTAGCCTGCATTGAGTGTGCGTCTTTTAAAATATTTGGATGCTTGGTCAGAAGCAGAGAGCATTGCTGAGGGACAGCCAGTAATTTGTGTGGATTGAACAAAATAGAGTCAGCTCTGTCTATTCCTCGCAGAAGGACACTGTGTTTTTTGCTGAATATCAGGCCACCTCCCCAGGCTGCATCCACGTGCATCCACATGTTAAATTCCTGGCAGATGTCCGCAATTTCGATTAATGGATCGAATGCACCTAAGACCGTTGTTCCTGGAAGCAAAAATTATTCTTTTACACTCTACATTTTTAGTTTCTCGCGCGCAATCATTTTGTAGCGTTCTTGAACTTACCCGCAGTTGCGGAAACCAAAAAGGCATAATTTCCTTTTTGTTGCTCCTCGATTATCTTAGATCTCAAATCATCGACGTCCATTCTACCGAGATTGTCAGTTTTTATAAGAATCACCTCCACATCGCATACGTTTGCCCATTTTGAGACCGAGTAATGAGCGTCTTCGGATGTAAATAGCACCAAATTCGAGGATGGTATGCGTGTATTCTGGCATATAAATATATTATAATGTATTAATACATTTATAATCGATACATTTATGTTATGCAACATAAAGAAAAATTATTTTTTAAAAAAATGTATTATGCATCACGGAGTACTTAACATTAGGAACTACCATAAGGGTCTAAATGACCCATTTCAAATTTCAGTAAATGTATTTTCATAATTTA
This sequence comes from Halictus ligatus, assembly GCA_028454255.1. NCBI lineage: Eukaryota > Metazoa > Arthropoda > Insecta > Hymenoptera > Halictidae > Halictus > Halictus ligatus. The sequence continues at coordinate 8,523,936 of CM052140.1, forward strand.
TATAATAAAATCAAATCCAGTCACTTTAATCGATCGGTAGTTTCAGTGTTAAGAGAGATTATCAAATTTCAGTGAATTTTTTAGAAAGTACATTAACGAACGATAGTTTAGAAGCCTAAAAATCAATATTTTCAAAAGGGAATGTAATTATTTTAACTGAAGCAGTATAGACATTGTGAATTACGTTTTAAGATCTTTTGTGTTAAAAATTGTGGTTTCAGTAGAATATCGCATAGTGCACAAATTGTGGGAAACGTAGCATTGATTTTTCAAAGATTAAAAAACATATAGTTTCCTTGTCTCTTTATTTAATGGACTTCTGAAAAAAAACTACTTATAAAAATTACTTACACCTTGTGTCGTCTTCCTGAACCAAAATCGGGCCAAATTAATAGCAATGCCATTAGAGAAAGAACCTCCTGGGCTGAATAGACCGTCCCCGACAGTAGTACCATTTTCTTCCTTGTAAAACATGCTCAATAATTTCGTAATTACAGCCTTCTCCATTAACGTTAAGACCGGTGCCACCTCGTAAGTGTACACGGAAGAGTTTAACACATCGGTGAGCCATTGTCCGGCTAAACCATAGGGATCCAATCTGCATTAAATAAAATTATTCGTATAATAGAACATGCGAGAATAAAGCCATTAACAAAGTATCAATGATTCATTCGAAAATCCTCTAGGGCATTGTCAATTAAATATTTTAAAAACCGTACGAGTTCTCTTAACCCTTTCCGGTCCTATATCGAGCCAGATTCGACATTAACTTTCCTGCCAGTAATTACTTATTACATTCATAAATAATGGAATAATTTCATGGTGTCTAACAACAATTGCAGTATGTGAACATGTTTCAACGAATTCTGAAATAAAAGAAAGAAAATACGTCGGACCGTAAAGGGTTAAAAAGATAGTAAGAACAAATACCACGAAAAGAATAATAATATCGTAAAATGAAAAGGGGCAGAATTAAAATAAATATTATCGTACATTTACAGAGAAATTAAATTTTCACTGTTTCTTTGTTTGAATATTTATACCAAAGTATATTTTCTGGTGCCAAAATTATTTGTACCACAAGTCTCTCACTTTTGAAACATTCATTTCCAAATGCAAACTAAATTCAGATCTGACTCAAAGATTTTTCAGATCGGAATTACTAAGAAGGATAATACATACACATGTATGTGCCATCAGTATTCTTTATGTTATACAAAACTTAGGAGACACGAATTAGAAAATGCTTACAAAATAATTTATTAGTGAAATATTGAAAAATAAATAGTTGCATGGAAGAAATGAAAAGTGTTAAATATTTTTAAAAAGAAAATTTAAGAATTGTTTACAATAAAATCGATGGAATTGATAAATTGAGAGTACGTCTAATTTTTTTCTAAAAATATAGAAAGAAATCGAAAACAATGACGCACAAAGGTCGGCCCAGAATATGTTGAAAAATACTGTCGTAGAATAACTATTGCTTTTTCTTTTCTTTCTTCTCAAAATTATATAAAATTGATATAAATGTCTAGTAAATTCCTTGGTAATTAAGGTTTCACTGCTAACAACAAATCGCCAAAAATGAATTTAGTTAAAATTGCGTTGAAAGTGTAATAAAATAATCCCAATTCAATGATGGTTATTAAAAAAACAAACAGCATTTAATAAAACGAAAATAATAAAAAGTGAGTACTATCGGAGTGAATTGTCACTGTGAATTTCAAGCATAACAAAAAACAAAATATTCTGTAGGGTAAATTTTTATTTTTGGTAATCGCAGCAAGCAGATTGTAATAGAAATTAAATTCATAAAAACTATAATTAGAGTGAACTTTTTGCACTTGTGACAGTGAATTTGAAGCATCGAAAAGTGAAGAATATTCCTCAGGGTAAATTTTTATTTGTAATAATTGTGTTTCGAGCGTGACCTCACCCGGAAAACAATTGATTCATGAAGTAAGGGTGACCGGTTTTGATGCTGTACTTGAAGACTTTGTCAGCGATCTCCAGAAGATTATCCTGGTTGCATGGCTCGTCTTTCACATCGAACTTTACGATGTCCCCCAGGTGAGCCGGTTCTCGCCATCTCGATACAGGATTTTTACGGGACACGCTTTCGAATGCGCAATCAATTAAGGCCGTGACAAGCTTTTCGAGGAACTCCTTGTGTTTTTCCACGCATGGTATGCTACGCCAATCCGACATTGGGGGATGATCACTTCGCGAAAATGCAAAAAAAGCCCGAGCAAACCGCGGAAGAACGAAAGAACGTACTGATCTCCTCGCGGTTGACCTCTACCGTATATAAGCAGAGCACAAGGTCCTCGCAAATTCCTACAATTACGTTTAACGAGGAAACAAAAGCGTTACGTTCGAACTAGGAAATTAGTGGGGCACATTGTACAGCTCGCATTAAGTTAGGGCACGTAACGAGATTACGCGAAGCGGTGGTCATTGGTGAAAACAAAGGAAAGCAGCAGAGTCTTCGTGAAGTCGGTGTTTATTAGCAGACTGCGGATTTTTATGCAAAATCAAAATGCTCTTCGTGAAATACAAACAGAAATGAAGTAGAAATTTCTGTCTTTAATCATTTTAGCGAGTTGAGAATAATATGCATACAATCCACAGTCTAATTATTAGCTGACAATATGTACAAGCTCTTCTGGTGCAAAACTATGTACCAAAATTACAGATTTACACGCTGCAATGTAATTTGGTATTTGTGAAAATGCGTGCTCCGTTTTGAAAGATCGAGGTGATTTTTGGCGCGAAGGAAAGTTAAAACAACCCTTCTGACTCCACTTTTTGCAACTTTGAACACTTGTCTGTGCACGCTGGTATCTGGGTAAGTAGAAAAGGTGAGGCATAAGCTGACATGCTAGCCAAGTATTATACATGCTTAACTCATGATTCATACTTAATGTAATATTTAAAAGTGAAGCCCTATACAACAAACTTTTTAATTTTCCTTTGCGCAATGGAGTGTCTTATTTCTAACTCTATAGCGATTTCTCAAATCCCCTGTGTACTACATGTTTGAAGTTCAAGTAACAATTGAAAGTCAAGTAGAAACTCTATTATAATATTTATACAGCAAAGTAGTTAGGTATTTTACAAGTGTATTTTACATATGTAACAATATTAGAATTATTCTTTAATGCCTTGTATTTTTCTCAGAATGAGCAGCATTAACTTTATGTGAGCAGATATCTTTGCTATCTCTTTGCGGTACAGTGCGATTTGATCTTCCAGCAGTTTGATTCGTGCATTGGTAACTACTAAGGCACTGTCTAAAGTCAATTCCAAGTAGTGTCCTAAACCAATCTCCAAAATGATCGTGGATGCATCAGGGACATGTGCTTCGATAAGAAAATTTTGTCCAATGTCTACTTGAGTCTTAAAACCACTTTTGTCGAATTCATTAGTTTGTAGGGTAGTAATAACGGACTTTAGCTGAAGGTACTCAGCAATCTCTGCATTTTTAATCCCAAGCTTTTTCTCTAACGAAGCAAGATCATCTTTTAATACATCATTAATAATCGTCTCATACAGCAAGACCTTTCGTTCAATATCAGGATTCATAATCGGACAGGATCTACAACATACAAATCAGAAAGATGAGACAGATGAGAAAAGCGTGAAAAATATAGGTTAGTTTTACTGTTCACCTTATTAGCATGCACATAATTTCCATAAAATCGTAAAGATTTACTTACCAATAGTATATTAGGAAGTAACAATTTTTGGGAACACTAAGTGATGTGTAATCGATGAATCAAATTTAAAAAAAAACGGTTTAAGTCCTGAGATTTTATTATGCACATAGTCGTCAGTATAATCTTACTGTATTTGCTGCAGTTCTAACTAACATCTTGGTTAATAGCAGGATACAGTGTGTAACATTAAGTAAATTAAATACTGTTAAATACGCGGTAGTTTAGAAGCGTGTCAACAATTGTGCGTTCGTTAACGTGCGCCAAACATTCTTCTGGTGGCAACTAGCTGAAACTTGTTACCCGGCCAACAAGGTAGATTTCTTTCTAAGAAGTATTGACATCCTTAAAAAATAAATTTATTTTCACGAGATTGTATTCTCGTAAGAATTTTTTAATAAGGACGATTTTGTTAATGATGATATTAAAATAATAAATTTTGTGGATTCGAGATAATAAATTCCGAAAAAGAGACTGTTCTAGTAGGCAAGGATAGTTGAAGGTAGCAAAAGGTAATTAAAGGTAGTTGTGAAGGAAACTTAGTCCACCTCAGGCAAGCTCAAGATAGACCAGGATAGTACTGAATCGTGTTTAGTCCGCATGGAGGTAGCTTAAAGTAGGCCAAGATAATTTTGAATGTCCTTTGCTCTACCCTGATCTAGCGGAAGATACCCAAGGTGATCCAATGTAGCCGAAGATAGCTGAAGGTAGCTCATGGTAGCTCAAGGTAGCCCAGAGTTGGCACAAGGTAACTCAAGGTACCTAAGGTAGCTCAAGGTGGACCACTTAGTCCTGAAACCTGTCCACTCCTGCTCAAGTCTCCAACCCGACTGACTCTTGAAGAGAGCTCTTCAAGTGCGCCACGAAGCATAACCGACCAGCGTGCTGTAACGCTCCGCTTGAAGGTCGAGCGATGGTTTCACATTTGACTGATTTCGACTGCTAGCTATCGCTGTGATAATGAACATTTTATCATTCCTGGCTGTTCATAACAATTCCTTTCACAAGCGAGCACTCCCTTGGTTATTTTATCCTCTTACCTTTAAATAGTAACTAATGGAACAATAATAAACGTTTCGAGAGAAATAGCGCATTCGTGCTGGCGTTACGACGCTCGGGCAGGTGAAGTGTCATCGTACGAGTGCAGGTGGATTACACGGAGCCTAAAAACCCTGATCGCTGGCCGTCACATTTTCGCTTCTGCTCCTTCAAGCTCATTCTCAAGTCCAAGGTGGAATATTTATGTTTTAAGTTATTCGATTATCTTTGATCGTCGATGTTTCTTGGAAGCATGCAGTTCATTTTGTTGAGCTTTCTAAGGGGAAAGTTGCGTGTAATATTTTCATATGTTTCATCGTTAGGCACAGGTATCGCCATTACCTGTTGAGCCTCTAGGATTCGGAAACCGCCCTGAAAGGATGATCCCTCACGTGATTTCTCGGGTTCTTTTAATCTCCGTGGCCACCCATGGTGTATTAGAATGCGAGATCTAACAATAGGGCCATTTTTGTGAGTACAGTGACCGCGGGAACGCATCGTGTAGTGCACAGTGTTTTTATTGTTTCACTTCTTACATAGGGCAAAATTAAATTTCAATTGTTATTCGAATATTTTTGTTTCAGAATATATGGAAATCGGGATACCAAGAGAAGGGGAAATCAGTTCAAATTATGTTTAACATATCTGTTTTTTGTTTCAACACATTTAATGCAACAACGTGGTCGTCACCAAAAGAAGAATATTTCATTGTTAATTTTTGTCCCAGATATTTTCGAGGGATCAATTATACCACTGATAATTATTTAAGAGAGATAGCTATATTTACGTAAAAATAACAAAATTTCATTTATGAAAGAATAACGAAAAAAGAGTAAATAACAAAACGATAGGGAATATGTAATTAGATATCAGACGGAATAAGTGGATGTTCATTTATGAAAGAATTACGAAACAAGAAATGTGAAAATGACAATTATTAATCATTATTATTTATGAATAGGTAACGAAAGAAGAAATGAGTAAATAATTGTTTCCTGTTTCTTTAAATGGACGTTTGCAAGGCTGCTCATAAAATATCTTTATAATTTTCAATATTTATTCATCAACCATTATAATAAATCTAAATATATATTTTCACACGGGATCATTTACGATACTTTAATTGATAATGAGATGGAAAAGTAAATTAGCATGCTCAACACGGACAACGAACATTGGATTTAAATGGCATACTTACGAACTCATTAAGTTTATTAAACTGGATGACTCAAAATCGCACGAATATGAGTATATCACCTTTGCTCCCATTTTCGTCGTGAGAAATTGCTTTTAAAATTTTACATGGGAGATAGTTCTCTAATGATATGACATATGCAAAAGTTTCATTTTTTTTATGTACTCTGGCAAGCCGAGAAGAGTTACGGTACTCTAAGTTTCTTGCAATGCTTTTCCTGTTTTATATTTCACGCTTTCATTTTTGTGTTGAACGCTAAAACCTTTTCATAAGTCCTGCTGCTGCAGAGTAAGAAGTCAGGTGCAAGATTGAAGGGGCCGATACGCTAATTACAAGTGAGACGTCAATTATCGAAAGTGGATTTGTCTAGCTTTTACTTCTATCGTAGCCATTTATTGGTAATACCGGGTGGAGAGAGTATGAAACGATCAACCGAGGATAGTATTAAACTGCTAATACTATTGGAATAATCAGTGTTCCTCCCGATAACGGACGTTTTAAATTTAGCATAAACTTGAGGGGGAATCCGAATTATCAATTTCAATGAAATCGACTTATTTCAACTAAAATCATCGGCAGCATAGATACATACTACATTCCTAGAGTGTCATAGCAGAAATTCGATAGTCGTTACATACAATGGAAATATTTCAGATAAAGATATATCTTAGTTTCGGAATTCATAAATATCTTCGAGTGCAAAGACTTAAGTAGCGTTTGCTGCAAAATCGAGCTAAATATCTGAAACTAGAAAACTGAAGAGAACTAGTGTCGAAGGCGACTGGTACGCGTTGCCTTATATTCCACGGACAAATTGGAGTGCACTCGGTAAGTGTCCGAAAACGCAGTCTGCTATTTCGACAATTGTAAAATAAAGACGGTATTTCTGCGAATCCGCTGCAGAATGAGTTCCGCGAAAGGGTTGGCGATTTGGACTGTCCCAGATAGAAGCTAATTGGCAGCGGTCGGAGGAGTCCCTCCGGTCAATGTAGCGTTCGTTTATCGCCAGAAACGATATCTGTAATTTCATAAGCTATCCGCGGAGTCGTAGCGAGAAGGAACGAAACGCGCTGTAAGATCCCTAGCGCGTATCGTCATTCCATAAATTAAAATGCTATTCTCAGATGAAAACGGGAGCATGTGTGCGTGCGCATACCATAACCGCGAGTTGCATTAAAATTTATGAATCGACGAAGATGAAGACTCGTCTAATAACGCCGGGTGCCTCGACCTCCAAAGACGTTGGCGGGGTCGTTACTACGCCGGGGTATTCCATTAATTGGCTCGATAATTCGGTAATTTGCGAGCGTGCGGCATGCAGTGTCGCTGGGCAACAGCACGCGATGGAAATTTATATAGTGGTAGCGCAGGGGATCGCGCGGTATTAACCGGGCCTACCTTTGCCCAGCTGACCGTATAATAATTCAGTCACGCGCAAATAACTGTGGAACTACCAATTTACAAAATACCAGATCCGAGGCAAAAAGTATCCATTTCCATATTCGACTCACCGCGATGGCAGAACGTTGTATCCAGGTCTCCCCTTCGTGTATCTCGACAGTAGCGGACAACCTGACTCAACAGGAGGTGGCTGAAGAGGGGGAACGAATGGTAATCCGCGAGAATATAAATCGAAATCGTTTGTGTCTGTCTCGCAAACTCCGATGCGGTATTTTCATCGAGTGATACAGGTTAATAATTCCATAGATAAAACAAGCCGGAAACGATTTCGAGCAGCTACACGTTATCCAAACAAATATTCGGTCGTTATTATTCATTACTACATTTAGAGAATTACTACATTTATTCATTACTACACTTTATGCAAATTAAAAATGTTCTGCATCGATTGTGGGAACCAGGAGTTACGTAAAAATTCATTTCATCTCCTAATAGTTCTTTCACAATGAAAAGAACATAACAATATTCTTAGGTTTTTCGAATCTGTCACCGTTTTATATTTTACCTAGTCAATTTCGTCCTAAATGCATAAAAATCAGCAGTCTATTATTCTGATTATTCACGTGGAAGAAGATAAGACACACAGGCAAAGCGGATTATTTATTGCATCAAATAGAATGGTTGTTGAAACATTAGATCGTAAACTATAGTTCTTGTTACGAAATCTTTTCCAAGATATTTTTTACTCAATTATATAATTTCCATGAGTATTAACTATCCTTTCTTACATGGCCAGGATTGTCACTCGCCCGTGGATAGTTAGCGCATATAGAATCGATAAATTACAGTCGTAAAAGCGCGGACTTAGTTTACAACCTCATATTACACAGTTTTGCATAGCACGTTGGAAAAATGTTTTGTGGATCAACGTCGTATAAATAATGTTTGTTCTGTGATTAACAGTTTCAAGCCATTAAATCCAATGTTAATTTAATCCGAGATTACTTGCAGCGCGATAAAAAATACTTCGGGTTTTTTGCTGAACAATTAAAATAGAAGGCTGACAGGCTGGCTATGTGTTAAACAGATGTTGAGTCCAATAATCGTAAACAACATTCGTTAGTAATACGAGTTTTAGCATCTATAGAACGATCTAAGTTGAACCTTTTGAAACTTTGAACTTTCCAGAATTGAGATCACATTCTTTCAATGCTAAAGAAAAACTGTTTTAAATGAAATTGGCTATTGCAAATAAAACTATAAAATAAACTATTAAATTATGAATTATTTTATTGAATTATTTTATTTGAAGTCTGGAGGTCATAATATTATATAGATTATTTGATTCGCCTTGATCTTGACCAATACATTGCGATGACAAAAATATCTATTTCAAAAAATTGCGATGACGTTGAAATCTTGAAAACAAATGACCTTGGTAACAGTTTTTCGCCTATCATTAGGTTTGCTCTCTTGGATTAATTATTGTCACCGTCTGACATTTTTCCTGTCACAAATAAGACAAGCCGGATATTTAGAATGTTCAAGTAAATGTGAAGATTATTGAGGATATCCATGAAATGTTAGGTATTTGTATAAATTGTATAAATTTGTATAAATGGGGGGGGGGGGGTTAAGATTGATTGAACCTCGGACATAATTTAAATAACAATCGCGGGGAACACATTGTTTCGTCAAATGGCCGTTCATTATTAAGCAGAATAGGCGGTTTCGTCTGGGAAGTCGGTGTGTACCAACAGCTCTTTCCACCAGTTGTCTAAATCCAGTAATTTCGGGTAATTTCTGTTAGAAACCGACAACTTGGAGAAACTGTAGTCGCCGGAACTGCCTGCAGTCGATCAAGCCGGGCTCTCTGTTTCCAAGGTGCGTGTTATTTAAGCCACCGCTTTAACGACCCCTAAAGGATACTCTCGCGACATTTACCCACCCTATCGAGATGAACGAGCCCTGTTTCTTGTAAAATTTTACCAACACCACGGCGCGATAGTTTCCAGACAGGTAGCCGGGGTTCTGCTGACCGCCTCCGGGCCGAATTAAACCATTCACGCCCATCGAGAGCTCTTTGGTCACTACACGCACGCATTTCGTTACTATGCCATTTTTTTATCTACGAGCACTATTACACGGGATCAGAAGCACAGCAGACCTGCGACTTACGATCGGCCTGGTCCACCAAGATAAACATTATTTCCGAACGTTTATGCAAATACGCGCGAAATCATATTGTCTTTTACCTATACATCATCTTCGCGATTATCATTTTTATCAAGCTTCCCCGCTTCTGGTCTTGACGAAGTCATTCTTTGAAGCAGAATGGCTTCATATTTGTGGACGTTGTTAGCGAGGAGTTCTCGTAGAGATAGGAACAAAAATACTGTTACTGGATAGTAGGTAAAGCACTTTAAATATTGTTTTAAGCATTGGTCGTCGTCTACGGTTTCGATGAAACAGCATTTTGAATAAAATGTGAAGTTTCGGATAATAAGATATTTTTATTTTGATAACAGATAAGGTAAAATATTTCGCCTTTGCGTTAAAAATACTATGTAAAATATTTATTGACGGTGAAAATAGATGAAGAAAAATGACAAGAAGGTTATTAAAAATGACATTTTACTCAGACCCGATACTGTACGTTGTAAATGCACAAACTCGACTAGTGCTCGCAGCTTTAATTTTGCAGGTTTAAATGCGAAAGGGGATCTGACTATTGTGCAGGTGAATTTATTGTTTCTTATTGCATTGTTGAAGAAGAAAAGAAGAAATGTTACTCGCAGCCAAAGTATTAAGTGGTTCACCACTTAGGACAAGACATGCTCCGTTGCCCAGTGTGATCGGAGGCCCATTAAACAGGTTTAAGTGAATTAATTACTTTATGAAGCAATTTGCGAGGATGATAAGTATATTTTGAATTAGGCTTCTCCCGTATCCCGTGGTGAGACTGCTGTTTTGTTCCTGGCAACAATATTGACCGACCATTGCCGCTGACCGCGTTACACCTAGATTGTAACTATAACATCGAGGCGGTAACAATAGGAAATACGAACGAATAATTTAAACCGATAATGTATCTGTTTTCTTTTTTTTTTCTTCGTGAAGCATCTTTGTATTCCTTCAATGTACTTATAGAAAATTCATAGCATCGATTACTCGAATCTAGAGCAACACTGGAAGGAAAAATTACAGCGAACGCATTCCCGCGTACGTTAAGTTAATTGAATTTACGGTCGCGAAAGCACAGTACATGATATGTATGCATAATGACGATCAATCTCTTGGTACCTAAATGAGTTCCCAACGTGACTTAAATTTCCTGGCTATACTTACCAAAAACGGGAGATAATTTCATACGGGGGAAAAAATCGACGAAGGCGAACGAATGTGTACCTAATTGTTTTGTTGTACGTAAATGCAGTAATTTCGTCATTTTGCGCCTCTTTTTTTCGATCGATCATGATTACGTGCCAGTTTAAACGAAGGAGGAGCCATAAAATTAAAAAATAATGTGATACATCCGCTCCACGAGTATCCTTGCTTCTATACGAAGCAATTGATAACGTCTCTTTATATTAACACTACATATTTCAATCGTTTTTTTTTTTTTGTTATTCCAACTACTGTTACTAGCGAATTTGTTCCGTTATTTGACTTGGAATAATAGCACGACTTGGGGAGTAAGAGTGTTACCCTAATGCAGTAATGTGAACGTGACAGCTGGTATCATACAATAGAAGTTTATTCAACCATTTTTGCATCGTGAAATTAAAAAGTGGAGAGACTTGTCCATACTTCTTTAGTATGTCCTCATCGGTATTTTTATTTTCACATAGTTGAAATTAGTACTTTCTTATATATTTACTAAATATTTCGTATAGTTTATGAACTTATTTGCTACTTATTTGTTATTCAAGTTTATTCTTCACGATTCACGTTTGTTTTTACTTTTTACACATGTTTTTAGATATAAAGATGAAAGAACAAAGAAAGTTTTTCATTTATTAACAAGAAAACATGTCTCCTTTGTCCTTTTAGTCAGTTTTTGTACTTTCGACTTACATAGTTACCTTTATAGAAGGGAGATCGTTCTAACATTGTTCGTTGCATTTCGATGGATTATTACGATATAATAATTTCAATGGATTACAACGATATCAGAGTCATTGTAACAGCCACCATTGGCTGGATCTTGGAACGTGTAGTGTACTTCTAGAAGAATATATTAAATATATCATTGCGACAAACGTTTCCCATCGTCGCTGAAAGTTTATCAATTCAAAGGCGCAGCTGTAATGGAATTCTTCATGGATTTAACCTGTCTCTTTTCTTTTTGAATAATCATGGCTGCCGGGGCGTACTAAAGTATCAATCTATTGTTAAAATGATTAATTAACCCCGCTAAGTGAATTTACAATCTAAGTATCCGCGTAATAAAGGTTAAAACGCTGTAATAACGTGCATCATAAATTACATCTACTATGGAAACAGGGAGGAAAAACAACACAGTAATCAATCATATTTTACGTTCCAGCGTCTTGTAAAGTAAGAATGAAACTGTTCGATGCGTGTCCCGGCGTTTTCTCCCGGCAATCGTAAGATCATCGATTTCGCGAATTACCAGTGACACGTAAAACCGCAGAGTCATCGGGTTATATCAAGTACAACATCGTATACAGAGAAAATCAATCGTTGTTCGGTGCGATGGTGCGCTTTGACAACTGGCAGCTTGATGCGTAAGATAGACTGGTTGTGATAAGATGACTAGCATGATAGAAATTGAAATATTGTTAAAAATAATCGCCACCCAACTCGCCATAACATTTCCACACGAAAATAATAAACATTTGTGTTCATGAAGAACGCAAATACAAATTGAGTTCCGTCCTCTCTTTACTATTAACGTTTACTTGTAAAATGAAATTTTACTTCCTCAAGTTGCAAATATGTAATTCAACCCAAAAGTCAAAAGTATCAATTTTCTCGTTGATATTTCTTCTATAACTTCAGAGCTGTTTTTACGTAATGCTGTCGTTGATATATTAAATAAAATTACTTGGCATCGTGGGCAAACAAAAAGAAAGACGTGGTTACTGCAACATTAGATTAGTAATTGCAACATTAGAATTGGTTATTGAAATTCAACGGGAGCGAGAAAAAGCAACGGTAAAGTAGTTTCCTGTAATGACAGCATCTGCGCGAGGAGATACAATAATGAAGTTCATGCACATATCGGGCCCCGGTTAATTGACTCAGGTGTACCGGGAACGTCGCATCGCGGCTTTCTCCGTTCTTTCGTTTCACAAGCTGAAAAGATATGCACGTTTTTGCACGTCCCTTGTGTTTCACAGGAGAACACACACGCACACACACCGCGCCGCACCGGGGAGAACGTTAACGCGCGTTACACGGGCACACTCGCGACACGCTTCGGAATTCTTTCTGTGTGATCTCAGTGACACAGAATTTGGTATTTAATGAATTGCCATTGCAAGCCTAGGGTGGGGGGGGGGGGCGTGAGCCCTCGATGATGCTAAATAGTGTTTCTCGGTTTTTACGAGCGGTCAGGAGAACATGCGATCGCCACCGAAAAAGAAATTGACGACAGCCAGCCTGTGAACACGGCCACCAATCAAGCACGAGCCTTATTTTGACGTGGACAAAATGTGAAAGTAACAAACATTGTGGACGGAAAAACGTCGAGACGAATATGGGACCAATTTCGGCCGCGACCGCCGCTTTTTTCTCGGCAATGAGAAATCGAACGTTTAAGTAATTGTTATTGAATTATTGCAATTGCAAGATTGCGACACATTGAACGAAGAAAAGGATTGTAATAAATTCGAAATTGGATCGAAAAGTGTCTAAAAAGTGTTGTTCGATTGAGCGATAGCGTTCACGGTGGTGGTGTTCGTAGCGGTGAACGTATTATTAGCAATCAATTTTGAAGAAACTGTCACATTCCCCGGTGTTAGCCCATTCGCGGCATGTGTCTCCAAATTGTAGCTGTCAGGTGGAAGATATTTCACGGCGCACGACTTTCGCTTGTCGTTGTTGCCATGTTATGCGAAATTTGAGTCACACCAGCAGGAGTTTTATTATGCTGCCTTATAAATATCGACATTTGTATCGAATTTGTATCTCGATTTCATGACGGAAAACAGCCGGATCTCTTAAGGGAGTATCACACGTTCAATGATACACTGTGGGCACAGCTGTAGCACACATCCTTTTTCGGGAACCTGAATAATTTCAAGTAACACGATGTACAGTAACGCCAACAATTTATTCGTACTGGTGGAAAGCAAATTGTTATTTCCATACCGTGAGCAACATGTTGAGGCTTCAGTAGTGTAATGTGTGGGTGTGGCGGTCTTCAAAATGACTGGCAAAAAGGTCAGTAAAATAATTTAATCTTCTGTATATTTGTAATTTTAAGTTTCGTCTGTGTTCGTAGAAGAGAATAACTTGGAGACTGTGTCTGTATTCATTTGTTCGATCATTTTATCGTATAAAAATATCAGCTTACATTGTTTATTTCAGACGTATTTGGTTTTTGTTATACTTGTTAGTTATAATTACAGATATTCTGTAAAGTGACCAAAATAAACAAAACAGAGATATAAAATTGTTAAACGTGTTATACAACAAGGAAGAGTGTACTGCGATTACGTGAAACGGAAAGCTTTCGAGTGAACTGTAGGAAACAACAATGAAATGAAATTGTGCTTCTTCGTCTAATAATAATTGGAACACGTTGAAAATAACAGAAAAGAATTCTCAAATCCTGTGTAAAAGACGGCACTCAGTGAAAATTGTTTAAAAAGACTATACGCTTGCTGCCACAGTCGTTTTAACCCTTCACTGGTATACTGGGGTCTCCCGTGACCCCACCATAATTTCTGTCGGCTAACTTTCGCTACTGTCAGTTTCGAATTTCGTAAGCACCGGTATGCTGATGCATGTACATTTCGATTTCCTCGGTGGCGCTCTTCGAGCGTGATTAATCAAAGGTGCGATATTATGATTGCCAGACGTCAAAATGGCCTTTCTCGGAATAACGACTGGGAGCCGCGAGCTTTTAATCATCCCGTAAAATACACACTACCGGTTAAGGGTTAACACTTCGTTATCCGGCAGCTAGAGCCATCTATCTCGTGGCGTGGAGCACAAATGTCTTTCCCATTGGTGAGAAACAAGAAACGGGCAACACGTAGAGGCTGTAGACGAAACCGTGTGTTTCCACACACGGCCAGTCCCCGGTTTAAGTAGAAACACGCCGGGCGTCGTAATCGGCATAAGTATGGGAATTCGCGTATAGACCTATAAAAGTCTTCGCAACGTTTAACTGCGGCGTCCCAAGCATAAACTAAAGATTGTATTGCTTATATAGCGCAGAAATATACCGTAGCTAAGACGATGCAACGCTTTTATACGCCTCGAGCTGGCATGTCTTTCCTGTGCTAAAATTTTCGTACCTTTTTTTTGTTTTTGTTTTCTCATTCTCCCACCACGCCACGCTATGCCATTTTTATTTCCTTGCCGCGCAACTTTCCCCTGCTCTCATTACCCGCCGATCGAAAAAGCTCGAGCTCTATGCTGTTTTCTCGATTCGCAAGGCCGGTAATTGTGACGGTAAAGATGGGACGAGAAACGTCGTTGCGCATTTTTGTGGCCATTTTTAATCCTTTGTCTAAATAGCTATAATCTGACACAGTTTAACACTTTACCTACGCAGTGGCTCCAAAAGGTATTTTAGCCTTAAATTTTTTAAAAATTATCGATACTTCAGCCGCCGTAATTTTGTGACTATAATAATTTAATGCAAAATAGAAGCCTCTCGCAAACAGAAATAAAAGCACAGTGTGTCCAAGAATGTATTTGAATCCTAAACTTCCGTCTTCGAAAAAGTTATTCGTGTTCACGCGGGTGCAGCAACTCGAATCATTTTAAAGCCGAAGTCTCGCGCACTACACGGCAGCAATGTTGAAATCGCCGCAGACTGCACTCAATATTCTCTCGTTTTGCGCTCTCGGTGAAGCGTAAACGAAAATCGGGATTTCCGTATCATTCATCATGTTCACACGTAACACCTATATGCTCATCGTTTATTGATACGAGGAACGTTCTTTAGTTACGGCCGATAAAACCAATGCGCCTGTAACTGAAGCCGCCAGCCAGCGTCCGTCAAAAATGACGTCCATCGTAACGCCTGCAATGAAAACTACCGCAGTCTGTAAGGGCGTTTACGGTTATGAAAATCGATCTAGCCTTGGAGTGAAATATTTGCGACTTGGACAGCTTTTAAATACGGCCGAGTCGCGACTCAAATGTGGAAAAAATCACTCTCGAATCGATTTAATAACTTACTTCATAGATAGGTCAGAACTTGTTGTCAGTCGGGATAAAATGAGCGTTGTCTGGCATTTCTCCAACCGTGTTTCAGGGCGAATTTGCGGCACATTGTGGACAAAGCGCGTAAATTCGGCTTTGCCGGCAGCTGTCCGACCAAGCGAGTCTGGGATGAACGATACTTCGGTTTGACGCGAGGAAATCGTAGAATTTCAGGGGATACCAAATTTTGTATATCATGTTTGCACTCTTCTTGCGAATGATTTTCCTACAGAAGAAATCACAAAAAAGATCGACGGTCTAGCGGTCATTGATAACTGCAAATTCGCACCGATCGTTACAAATAGATGGAACTCTCTCGTGAAAAGAAATACGGCAGAAAAGAGACTTGTATCTCAACGAAATCCACAAATATAAATATCGGGGCGAGCATTGGCAATTTATTAGCGGAGATCTCGGTTTATTCCGTGCTTGATCTCCAATATCTGTTATCGGAACAATAACAGATATCCATGCGAATGGGAAGTGAACGGCCACGTCTGGTAAGGTATAAAGGGTCGGGCATTCAGGAGGGAAGTGTAACATTTGTCTCTGGACGCTTGTAAACGCAATAGAAATAGTGGCCGACAGCCTGTTGTTCCTCGGATACATGTTATGCACGGCGTGCGTGCATATTGCATGGACGGATAGTCGTAGATTGGCCGCGTAAACGGTGCATCGCTCTATTCGCGTTTGCTTATATTCCGCCATGAGACTGGTCAAACATTTCCAGCGTGGCACGTACGCATACGCGGCATAAACGTGTCAGAGAAGACACGCGTGTCAGTAAGAAGTCACTTGCGACCATGAGAGGGTTGAACGGACCGCGCCGTGGGCTGAAAATAACCTGCGGTGTGGCTGACCTCTTGCGCTCCGTATACATCATATGTAACCGCACGTATTTATGCGGATATGATATGTAAACGCTGATCGCCCTTAGGTCGACGCGCAACAAACCGAATTTTTATCGGGCCGAAAAGTGTTCGAACGAACTTTTGACGACAGCGTCTAACGTTAGAACCATTTGCACGCTGTGCAGCTTTTTATCCCGACGTTTTTTTTTTCACATCAAAATGCACAAACGTATGCAATTAATAAACCTTTTAAAGTAGATCTCCAAATAGCATCTCCAATAGATTCACCAGACTAAAGAGATGCACAAAACGAGAACGTTTCTTCCCTGCCTGAAACATCGTCTAAAAAATCATAAACTATTTTCTCTGTGCTCATTTTAAGGGATCGAATTTGTTGTCTATGTGCTGTTGGTGTTATTAACAAACGTACCACCCTATATAGTGGATTAGAACGTTTAAATAGTGAACCGTTCAATCTAGAAACTGAAAAACTGAAATATCTCCATCCAACATTTTTTTACTAAATCCAGTTCTAACAACACTCTGCAAATTTGTAGAGAAAACAAATTTTTCTCCATTCTCCTTTATAATGTAAACGTGACACCTCAACAGGTTCTCTTGTAAGTGTACAAACCGGTTTAACAACGAGATGTTGGGGTAATTAATAATTTTTACAATATTAAAAAACAGTTAATTATTAGGTTCGTGAATGCAAACCTGCAAGCCACAAATATTGAAAAAGTTCCTTTATATAATGTGAAGGATATAATAACAGCTGTTGACGCTAGTTTGCAAGAATGACTAATGTACAACCACGATTCAGTCGTTAGCAATAAGTCGACAAAGGTTACCAAGCAGTTCTGCCATTATAATTGCAGATTTTTTCGAGAATAGATTCTCGGAAAAAAGCTAGAAAGCTAATGAACAAATGTGGTGTCCTAAATTTTCAAAAAATTAGAAATTTTTAACTTGTTAAACAAAAGAAAGAATCGAGTATCTTTTAATGAATTAATTTTTAGAAGAATATAATGTAATACAACCACTGTGATGTATTCTTCATATTAAAAATTGGTTTATAATCGATTAACAGTAACTAAACAGTTTTGTCCAATTTTTCGACTAGAAACTATTACCATATGAACACACGATATCAAAGAAATGCAATGTAATTTTCTGGTATAGGCTATTTGCAAACTTTAGTTATGAAATGCTTGTTCACACTTGAACCTTACCAGTCACCACCACTACTCCCCACGCTAGCGTCCACGTAATTGGAGCAAATCGACAGACAATGAAATCTAGCATACCTCTACATAATTGCTTGATGTCGGAATCAAGGTTCGTGCAGTCATAAAGAACTGTTTCTTCTTGACGTTTATGCTCTTTTTTCTGCCAACCATACAAAATGTATGGACAATCGCCACTATGCTGCAGAATTTTATACAAACTCAGACTCGAAAACCAATTTAGAAAAACTAAAATTGTACAGAATTCTTATTCTTATTCTTATCACTTCGGTACGGTCGAAAATGAATTACGGCGAAATAATAAATTTCAACGTAGCACAACTATTTTATTTCTAACACTAATTTTCTGCTCTAACAGATTCAGGCTACCAAAGCTTACGATCTACAAAATGCAGGAAAATTGAAGCAGCAATTAACAGACTGTAGATTTTTATGGACAAAAAAATTCAAATTAATCATTTTAACAAGCTAAAAATTATACAATGTTTTTAAATTCTTTAAATTTTCTATTATTTTGCATTTTAATCTACTCATTGTTGCCATAAATGCATAAAATCTACAGTCTAGCCGTTGATATCAGAATCATTAACTCGTTAGTTTTTGCTTTATGAAATGAATCGATCTTATGAAATCTTTAACATTGATCCGTATCGAACGAAATTAGTATTGGAAAAGTGATTCTTTGGGCAAATGAAAATTCTTCGAATCGAACATACAGGTGTTTCAACCAGTTCGACTACTGTGTTACACGTTGTCATCGGATGACCTCCCAGCAGTAGGAACGAAAGCTTTCGAAACGAACTATAACGCGCCGGGAAAAGGAAGAAGAGCCATGTTATGGCACTCGGAAAAACGAAAAACGCGTCGCGGGCCGGCGTATGGAACAGGTTTATCGAGGTAAAAAGCTTTTGCCACAATCGAGTTCCGAAACAAAAATCCCCTAGATTATTGTGCACGGAAAGAGATGGGTGGGGGGGAACGGGGGGTGGAGTGCTGGAAGAAGATGGCCGAGAGAAGGCAAGTCTTGGAAAAACGACGAAACAAAGAAAATACTTGCGAGTATGAAATACACGCATAAGAGAAGCAAACCAATAACGATTTTTCCGACAATAACGCCGGTAACGTTGCTCCCGAGCCATTCTGCGGCTTGATCGGCCGAAGATTATCCTGCGGTGGAACCAGAAAGGGGGAAACCGGTGCATAATCCTGGTTAACTGATCGCAGCCAAGATAAAAGGGCAAATTGTGGTTACAATGTTGTGTGTACAGTCGGCCTTAAAAGATCAATTTTCATGCCGCTGATTGTGTTAGATTGCGGGGCCCTGCATTGCGAGAGTATGCGCCACGCGAGCATAGAAACACCCCGCGAATTACACTGGTTCCACTGACCTCGCCGGTGCATCAACTACAATCGTAATTGACTGCGTTAACTTGCGCCTGGTTCAAGGTTACGCCGCGTCATAAATTTGCCTTCTCGCAAGACAGATGAAAGGAAGCCCAAGAGAACAGACCGATTGGGCAATGATACAAACTGAATGGGGAAACTGATCGAATAAAATTCCGGAAGCATACTACAAACACATGCAAATATATCATATATAGACTCCAAATTACCAATTCTACAAATATTCAATTTCGTGAGATTTAGATTTAAAGTTACTACTGATTGGTTTGAAGGGCCAATGAATTCTCTACACTCAATAGTTCCATGGATTATAGGAAATGAAGGAAAATATTTTATATTTCAGTATTTCACCTGCATACTTTTTAGTATTTTTCAGCAGTTGCTCTGCTTGTGCCCTGATATTTTTTCTGTGCAAAAATTGAAGCAAACAATTTTCAAACGCGAGCAATGCATGTTCAATATTTATTTTAGATTTATTCCGATGGTTTTTGAGATTTCTGTCCGTGACTTTGCGAGGAACACTTCGACGACGCGTTACAAAGGTCCGTTTGAAGCCGGCTCGATCCAGTGGATATTGCATCGAGCGTAATGTCCGAACATTTCGTGGTTTTACGAAGACGAAGTGGCACGTAAGAAACTGTGGTTTCAAGATCGGCATGCAACGCGCACCCGAAGAATTTATCTGAGGACTGGGCTTGCGATTTACTGCTAGGATCATTGGAAACAAAGTATGAATTATACAGGAGTAATTGCATAACGTTCTATTTTCTCGGCTTGAAACGCGCTGTACCGTTTATTTCATCTTACCTTACCATCAAGCCTCCTTATGTGTTCCTCGGCATCAAAAACTTCCTCTCCGGCGATCACAACATTTCAATGTTGTTCCGAGCCGATATCCGAGTAATTTATACAACACCTGGATGATTAATCTAGCGAAATAATCGCGTTGTATAGTACAACGGCGCGGATTTTTTCAATAATTAATATAGCTGTTAGTAGAATGCATTACTAATGCGACGTCCATTAATAATACACGCTCTGACGGGCCGTATCATTGATTGACATATTCGGACGTCTCTAGCTGATTATTATGGAAATTCTGCACCGACACGTGTGCATGAATGATACTTTGACTGCGATTCTTTTGCAACGTAGGATAGATATTGTGCTTCGAAAGCAAATTAATCCTACTCCAATATTTAGTAAAATCTTTCCACGAACCTTAAAATATTGAATATATATACTTTGGAACATTTCAAGTTTTGTATATGCGTTATATACTTTTAAACAATACTGTAACTATCAGTTGTTGTAACTTGAAATATTGTATCTCAGTATCTTTATTATACTA
This sequence comes from Halictus ligatus, assembly GCA_028454255.1. Lineage (NCBI taxonomy): Eukaryota > Metazoa > Arthropoda > Insecta > Hymenoptera > Halictidae > Halictus > Halictus ligatus. Next base: position 8,544,548 of record CM052140.1, read on the forward strand.
GACCTAATATTGTCTAATATTTAATTTCATGAGTTTAAAATTGTATATGTATTTTTTTTTTAATTGTACATATACGTTTTGTGTTTTTAAATAACTAGAATTTTGTTCTATGGTAAAACATTGTATCCCAAAAGCAAATAGATCCACATCTAATGTTCACTATACCTCTGTCTCAGGAATTTCTTACCTATAAAACGGGTATTGAAACGCTTTTAAAATTGTACATATGTATTGCAGATTTTTAAAAGGCATTATAAAATTTTGTTGTACCGCGTAATTTAGCAAAACCGTTTTCTTACGAATTTTGGAGTACAGAATGTCTACTCGAAGGTTCTCGAGAACCAGATATAATCATACATTTTTCATTATGCAGGTTGCATGCTAATTTCGCAAACAGATACGACGCACGATGGAACTCCATCAGGAATTATAAATAAGTTCGGCCCTTCTCATTTTAATTGATATCAGTGACGTATAAAGTAAGTAATTTATGTGCCTTAGTACACAATTTAAGTTCTTTTAATCTGAATTTAGCGTTATTCTCGTATCAAGAGAAAATTCGAAATAATTCGGCGCTAATTATGCAAATACCGTGGACTTTGCAGTCGAACTCGGTTATAGCCTTAAGTTGCGCTGCAGAATAATGGTACACCACGATAAAGAAGATTAAAATATTGATCAAATTTCGTTGATAAGAGGTGAAACATTGGTCACATGTGGACCGGACGTTGAAATAACAATTACGCGTTAGTGCACGCTTATATTTTGCGTAGACATTTTAGACCGAGAAAAATGTATTATCTTATTACTTTTAATTGACGAAAGCATAAACATTGATTGGGGACCGGGAGCCATTGGATGTACACGATCGTTTCCATAATGTTTGAGGATTCGAATCTTTAACGCATGTTACAAAACTATCAAAATGTTAATAATGTGTTATATTACGCAATTAGCTTGAACAATCAGTTGTCAAGTGCTTAAAATATTCTTTTGCTTCTTATACTGTGTTCCCGTTGGTTTATAATAAAATCTTGAAGATCAGAAATCTTTTTCAGCATCGAAGCTATTTTTACGTTCACGCTGGTAAAAAATAAAATAATTTTGTACGCGTAACTGTTAGTTTCGTGAGCAGAAAATATTGTTGATTAAAGAGGAATATTCTTCTCATCTGTCAGGGATAGAAGTTTAAGAAAATTCTAGTTCTTGTTGAGGGCGTAAAATGAACCAGGTACTTTGCAAAAACCTGTTATTACTGGACAAGTACTAATTGATTTACGCCTGCGTCTCGAGATAATTACTGCACAAGTCACTCAGTATATGACATACAGATGAAAATACATTTCCTGGGGATACTGACGTTAAAAAAAAAACAATTGCCTGGGAACATGAAAAATATATTATTACGTTCCATTCCGCCTTGTCATATAATAATTGATCATAAACGATTAACAATTGCAAGATGCTAAAAAATAAATTTCCACTTTTATGGAAATTAGATTTACTTATTACAGTGTTTAATATCCGATTATAACGATATGAATACGACACAATTATAAATATAT